>JANIIA010065025.1:0-10718 GCA_027478495.1 Erythroxylum alaternifolium
CTGTTCACAGATGCATGAGCATGAGATGTGCTATTCTAATTCCTCTGGTTTTCCACACTTGGACCCGTTTCTCTGGTTCGACCCATTCTCTGGAAACGGGATGTTACAGTTGGGGCAGAATGTTTACTTATACTTGGTGTTATTAATTGTTTGTGTACTAATTTTAAACATTCAGTGATAAATTCTTTAACATCTTGTTGTGTATATGGGATATTATTTTTAATATTGATTTCCTTTATAGGAACTTTTAGTTTTATTTCAATTAATTGACTATTAGTAGGTCTGCTACAAACTTGTTTTATTAAAATTTTGATTTCTTTTTGTAAAATGAGATTATTAAGAAGATAAAATTGTAACTGATTTAATTTTTTTGTTAAAAGGTGTAGATTTTCATAATAAGATGTATGGTATATAGTAATTTTAAGGATTATCAGTTTTTGATTTAAATATTTTATTATTGGTGTTCTTAAGGTTATAAAATATAGACATTGACAAAAGGGATTGTATAATTTAAGAAAATTATTTCCTAAAATTAATGGTAGTCTTGATTCCTATTGATAAATCGAAGGTAAGTATAGTTTTCAATAATAATAATAATATTATAATAGCTTACATACCGTATCGACATTATACTTCCATCTACTATTCTTAATTATAAAGGTTTATTTAATTTTTTCCAATTTTGTAAAAGTGTTCTAGATGCTATATAAATAATAGTGCCAGTATCTATATAGACATTGACTTTCTTATTTTGAATAATCACTTGAATAAATGTTGTATTCAGATTCTATTGTTGATTATGAATTTGGGTTATCATATTGATATAAAGAAGAGATTGTAGAGTTTGTTTCATAATCTAATTCAATAAGTTCTAAATTTTACTTAATTGTTGAATTTAGAATATTAAGTTTTTCTATATATTTATTTTGATTTAATTTTGGACATATATTTGTATAGTGACCTTCTTCCTTACATAACCAATATTTACATGTTTTCTTATTTTAGGGACAATATTTTTTTATGGTTTAAATTGTCTATAATTTTTCTTGTAAAATTTTTTTTATAAGGTCTAAATGGAGACTTTTTATAATTATGTTTGGGATATGTTTGCCACTTATATTTATTTTTAGGTGTTCTTCATTTTCAAAGAAAAGAATCACATCCATGTTGTTGAGGTACTTTCGAATATTTTGAACAACTGATAAGTGTAGATTGCATTGTATTTTTGTAGGTACTTTAGTGTGTGTTTAGTGGTTAGTTTGATTGTTTAGTGTGTTTCTAGGTTAAGAATTGTGTTAGCTCATAAATATTTATGTTTTAAGTGTTTTTTGGTTGAGAACATGTATTTGGGATTCAATTATATATATGTGAGGTGCCGTGATGAATTTGTTAGTGTTTCAGGGCATTCGGAGAAGAATCATAGAAGACTCGGGTTTAACCTAAGGCCACAATTGTGGCAACTGCGCCACGATCATGACAGAAGCTCAAGCACAGCACCATGATCTTGTGGAATCTGCCACGATTGTGATAGACAACAAACAAGCTGGCCATGATCATACCACTAAAGACCACGATCGTGGCCTATGCTTAGATAGATATAGAGTCGTTTCTGAATTCGAGTTTTAGAGGGACATTTCAGATCCCTGATGGACACTATGGTTATCTTAATTGGAAAAGACTATAAAACCATTATGATATAACCTTAGAAAGGATCTCTACAATCAGCCTTAATTTGGAAACCCTAAAAAGAGAGAGAAAGAAGAGAGAGAGAAAGAAGAGAGAGAGAGAGAAGAGAGAGAGGAAGAAAGAGGAAGAAGGAGTGGATCCCGATACAGCTACTCCCCGAGTCAGGTGGTATCCCGACGCTACTTAGTTCCCGATTTGTCCAACCTAAGTTCCATTTTCTTTTCATTTCCTTTTTCATTTAAATGTATAAAGTAAAGATGGATTGTATGGAAATGGATTTCGGGTTGTTGATAATGTTCTAAACTCTCCTTTAGGATTTTCCTTTGAGTTAATGTTGATTTAGTTATTTTTGTGTTTATTGGTTTGGGTGTTGTGATTGATTAATGTATTTGCATGTTTCGGTAACAAACAGAGAGGGTGAGTCGGATAAAAATGAATATATAGAATTAATAAGATTTAGGCGATCTAATTGACCACTTAATTAATCTAGTCCGTAATTTCATGACAAGAGATCTTGTGTGAGACCCGATTGTTTAATAGAGAGCTTTAGGATTAGTTAGAATTGTGGGTAATTTGTGAATTGAGAGATTGCAAGTTTCATAATTTGATTAGGGTTTACAATTTAGGATTTAATGGTTATAACTAGAGAGAGAGTAATTAACCATATGACCGTCCAGAACCAACACCCTATAAAAACATGAATCTCTAAATTAGCATTAATGATAGGTAAAATCCACTCTCTTATAACTTGATTAACTCTTTTGATAGATTTCCATTATGACCTATGTGAGTGCTCAGTTTAATTCTGTTTTCTTGAAATTTTCGCTTTACAATTCTTGAATCAATATCTAATATTTACTTTTCGTGTTCACTTGTGCAATTTTGATTTCTTATTATTCTTTTTTCTAAACCTTAGATGACTTAGGATTAGGATAGTTCCCTCCTCTTAGGATCGACCCTTCAATACTATAAAGCAAAACCTGAATTAAGTGGTGCCTAAGCACAATCTCCAAGGGACTGATAGGTGGCATTTGTATATACTTTTATTAGGATAATTTGTTAGTTAATTATGATAAATTAATTGATGTTAACTTGTTTAGCTTATGTTTTATCTTAGTTTCATATAACTTCATGAGTATGTATGAATGTATGTGAATATGCATGAATGTGTGTGAATTAGGTCTTTAAGATTAAGTTTTGCATGAATCTTGCATGACATTGTTGTGCATCTTTTTCTTACATTGTGTTGGTGCTAATTGCATGTGTTTTGGGCATGATTAAGTGATTAATTTTGTTTGTTAATCAATATGTTTTGAAGGTGGTTTTGAGGGATGGAAGGACAGACGGACTAAAGAGAAAGCAAGTCATGTGGCCCAAAGGAAAGCTGGAATTTTCCTGGTTGACCCATCACCAATTTTAAGCTTTTGCAAGATACAATTTTTATTGGATCTTTCTAGTTTTTAATCCAAAAGAAAGAGGAGAAATTCGGTTTCAACTTTGTGAAATAACGGCCCAATTTGGATAAGAAATTAATAAGATATCACAGATTAAAGTAAAGACAGAAAACAGAGTTTTCTAGACAATTCTAGCTGGCAACTTCCTCCTTCCTACGTCATGTTAAGAATTAAATGAAGTATGAAAACTCAATTTTAAACCTTAGAAAGGGGGAGGTCGTGCAAGACATCCAAAGGAGAGAGACGAATGAATTTTTATAGAAAAACCAAGAGAATTCAAGGTTGAACCAAAGGATATCAAGGAGACAACTCTGCCACCATATAATTCCAACTTTTCTCTTCAACATATAAGCCTTACTTATTCTCTTTGTTGCTTCTTTGTGGTATTTTTTTGACTGAGAAGGATGTATGGATATGTTACAAATATGTTGGATGAGATTTTGATGGATTTCTAAGTAGTTATTGGGGTTGTTATTGCCTAAATTATGTAGTACCTCACTTTATTCAATGCTATGGACGTGTTTGATGTTTATGGTATATGGCTGTTCCATACTTAGCTCACATAGAGATATGGAGTTAAGAAATGTGTTAGAAAGAGGCATGAGAGTGTGCTTACACCAAGAACACTCCATATATCAAGTTAGCTTGCCATTTGGAGAGAGATCTTGGAAAAGTGGTTGTCCAAAAATATGTTCATATCCTTTTAATGGTTAAGTGAAAAATGGGAAGTGAGAGCTTACATAATTCATTTACATCATTAAACAAGGTTTATTTGGTTTAAGTAATGAGAGTGAAAAAACCACGAAATTAGGAAATTTTGGACTAAACATAATGAACATTGCTAAAGTGAGAGAGTACATAGTTAGATAATGACAATCCTAAGTTGTTATATTGATACTTCGATTCACCTCTTTCTAAATTTATGTTCTTACTTTTGTGACAACACTGAAGTATGTATGTATGACTTTTAATTTTTATATTTTAGATATTTCAAATCTAATTATTTGATTTTCCTGAAAAAAACAAAATTTGGATCATTTGGATGAGTAATCAGTCCCTGTGGGATGATAACTATTTATATTGCGATTTCTAATTTGTATACTTGTATGATAAGAGGTTGTAATTTAAATTTAGGAGAATTACCTATCAAGTTTTTGACGTTGTTGCTGGGGATTGAACCTAGAATTGAGTTTGGTTTGAATTGTTTTGATTTGGGTTTTCTTTTCATTTTACTTTGATATTCTTTTCTAATGTGTAATAGGTGTATGCACACGAGGAGTGTAGGAGTTGCGGAGAAATTGCGAGAATGTGACATCACTTTAGTATAAAAGAAATTGAGAAAGGCAAGGATACAAGATCAAATTAAGCAAATAATAGCTGAACAAAGGGAACAAGGTGGTGAAGAAAGAACTTTGATGGACTTTATACAGTGAGGGTTTAACCCAAACCAACAAGGAATTGCTAAATCACTAGCAAATGCGAACAATTTCGAAATCGAGCCTGCTTTACTTAGTATTTTGTAAAACAATGGCCAATTTTATAATTTGCCACATGAGGATTCTAATGCTCACTTTGCCATGTTTTTTAAAATTTGTGATACTTTCAGGGAAAACAAGCTGTCGAATGATGCAGTAAAGATAAGATTGTTTCCCTTCACATTAAAGGATTAAGCAAAGGTATGGATGAACTCCCTTACTCTAGAAAAAGTCAGAACATGGGACCGGTTGGTGCAAGCTTTTTTGTCCAAATATTTCCCATTGATAAAGACAATAAGGATCATCAAGGAAATCACCAATTTTCAGTAATACGAGGGAGAATCATTGTATGAGGCATGGGAGCATTTCAAGGAGTTGCAGAAGAGATATCCCCATCATAATATAGCTAGGGAATTTTTGGTAGAAACATTATAATGGGGTCAATTAAGAAACTAGAAGCACCATTGATGCAGCTGCAGGAGGTTCATTGATGAAGAAGACCATAGATGCTGCATATGACCTTATTGAAGACATGGTTGCTAAAAACTACCTTTGGTACAATAAAAAGAGTAAACCACTACAGATGAAGGAACTGAAAGGAATTATGTCAATAGATTCAATAGCTACTTTATTTACAAAAATTGCATCATTAAGGAAACAGGTAAATGATCTTCAACCTTTATCTAGTTCTTTGAAGTATATGCATCAAATTTGTAAGATTTATCGAGTGGACAATCATAATTCATCGGAATGTTATTTGATGAGCACTGAAGGCATGGAACAAGCCTATTATTTAGGGTTCGAATAGAAGTCAAGTAATAACCCATATTCTAGTACTTATAATGCTAGATGGAAAAACCATCTAAATTTTTCTTGGGATAACCCTGTAGGAACCAATTAGAGACCTCAAAGACCCCCAGGATTTCAAGAAATGAAAAGTAACTCATATGTTGCCTTAGAGTCAAATTTTGGAGGTATTGAATCAAGGTCAGAGGAAAAAATGGAAGTCCAAGCTGTAAGGACAGATTCTCAACTTTTATCGCTGAGCTTCTAATTTTCAAAGATGATAGAAGTGATGGGTATAATTGGATCGAAGGTGAACAATATTGAGGAGGCACAGGCACGGAGTGATCAGGCACTGAAAAGTTATCAAATGGAGACTGATCAGTTGATTAAAAATCAAGCATCATCAATCTACAACCTAGAGGTGCAGATGGGTCAGTTGACAACCGCAGTATCCACCAGACCCCTAGGTAACCTTTCCAACACTTCAGAATCTTATCAAAAAGAACATTTAAAGGTAATTCAATTGATAAGTGGAAAGGAGTTACCAAAGCCAGTCTTGAAGGAAGTTGTTGATCCAATGGAGAAAAGTCAAGAAATAGGTTAGGAGAAAGTCAATGATGAGGGGGAACATCCATATGTTCCACCTCCACCATATGATCCAAAATTACCATTTCCTAGGAAAGTGAGTCAGAATCTAATGGAGACCCAATTCACAAATTTTTGGACAAAGTTAAAGAAGTTGTATATTAGTTTTTTCTTTGCCAGAAGTTTTGGAGCACACGCCCAAGTATGCTAATTTCTTAAAGGAATTACTTTCTCGCAAGTGAACATGGGATTCAAGTCAGATAGTAGCATTGACGGTCAGTTGCAGCTCTGTGATCACGAACAATATGCCAACAAACTAAAGGATCTAGGGAGGTTTACTATTTCTTTTATTGTTAATGGTGCTGAATTTTCTAAATGTTTATGTGATTTGGGAGCTAGTATTAATCTGATGCCATTACCTATTTCTAAAAAGCTAAACTTAGATGACATAAAGCCAACATCAATGACAATTCAGTTAGTTGATCAGTCCATAAAGAAGCCTTTTGGAGTGGTCGAAGATGTTTTAGTAACATTAGATAAGTTTGTGGTTCCTGTTGACTTTGTCATTCTTAATATTACTGAAGATAGAAATTGTCCATTGCTTTTGGGACGTCCATTTATGGATACTGGTTAGGTGTTGATTGATGTGAATAATGGTGTTCTAATTTTCCATATTGGTGATGAAAAAGTAGAGTTTAACATGAATAAGAGTTTGAAAAGTGTGGAGGATCCAGATTGTTGTGTAAGAATGGATGTGATGGATGAGTGTGTGGAGGAGATAACTAGTAGAATGATAAAAACAAAGAGTGACAGGGAATTAGAATTGAATGAAGAAGATGAGAGTGGAAAGTGAGAGAAGGATGGAGAGGAAGAAGAGAAAAGTGAGAAGGAACCTTTGGTGAGGATCAAGACCCATACCACCTTCCAATGAGAGAGCACCCACCCTAGATTTAAAACCCTTACCTTCACACCTGAGGTATACATTTTTGGGTTAAAATCAAACATTACCTATGATTATTTCAAATCAGTTAAGTGATAAACAGGAAAGGAAGGTAGTAAAAGTTATAAGGAGGAGGATGAAAGTGTTAGGGTGGCAGATATCAGACATCCGAGGGATAAGTCCGAGTGTTGTGATGCATAGAATAAATGTGGAGGATGGATGTAAACTAGTGAGGGATAGGCAGCATTTGAATCTGAATATGCAGGAAATTAAAAAACAGGAGGTAATTAAGTTATTGGATGCAGAAATTATATACCCAATCTTAGACAGTGAATGGGTAAGTCCAGTTCAGTGTGTACCAAAGAAAGGCAGAACAACAGTGGTGGAAAATAAAAAGGGTTAGTTAATTTCCACATGGACAGTCATTATTTGGAGAGTTTATATTGATTATAGGAACTTCAACTTAGTGACAAAGAAGGACCACTTCCTATTGCCTTTTGTGGGCCAAATGATTGAGAGTGTTGCAGGATATGCATTCTACTGTTTCTTGAATGGGTATTTCGGCTATAATTAGATATTAATTTATCCATAAGATCAAGCCAAGACAACTTTCACATGTCCATATGGTACTTTTGCATACAAACGAATGTTGTTCAGACTTTGCAATTCACCAGCTACATTTCAGCGTTGTATGATGGCCATTTTTACCGACATGATTAAAGATTTTTAGGAGGTATTTATGGATGACTTTTCATTGTATGGAGATTCCTTTGAGCAGTTTTTGACAAATTTGTATAAGGTGCTCTAACGGTATGAAAAGGCCCATTTAGTATTAAATTAAGAAAAATTACACTTCATGGTTTAAGAGGGAATAGTCTTGGGACATAAAATATCTTATAGAGGCATTGGATTGGATAAGGAAAAAACTGAATTCATCGATAACCTTCCTCCGCCAAGTAATTTTCGAGGGGTCTAAGCATTTTTAGGGCATGTCGGGTTCTATCACCTATTCATAAAGGATTTTTCTTTAATTACTAAACCCCTTATTCATTTGTTAGTTAAAGATGTTCCTTTTATTTTTGATAATGATTGTTTAGTTTCTTTTGACAGGTTGAAGAAGGCGTTGATGTCAGCACAAGTGTTACAACCACCAGATTGGAGCTTGCTATTCGAGTTGATGTGCGATGTTAGCGATTACGCAATTGGGTATGCTCTATAGCAACGTAAGGATAAGAAGTTGCATGCTATTCACTACGTTAGCAAAACTTTGACGGATTCTTAGACTAATTACATTACAACAGAAAAAGAACTGCTAGCTGTAGTTTTTGATTACGATAAATTTCGTTCTCAGTTGGTTCAAAAGTCATTGTGTGTACAAATCATGCATCCCTGAAGCAACTTTTTACTAAAAAGGATGCCAAGCCTTGGTTGATTAGGTGGATCCTACTCTTATAGGAATTTAATATCGTGATCAAGGATAAAAAGAGAGTACAAAATTTTGTTGCTGATCACCTGTCAAGGTTATAAGAAGAAATCAATGAGTAATTGCTTGATGAGATAATACTCTTGGTATAAGAATTAGATCATCTTTGGTATGCTGACATTGCAAATTAAATTATAGTTGGTATCCTTCCCCCCATTTTAACTTACTAGCAACAGAAAAAGTTTAAATGTGATTGTAAGTAGTACATGTGGGAAGATCCACTTCTTTACAGAAATTATGCAGATGGACTAATTCGGAGATGTGTTCCTGATAATGAAATTAATGTTAGTTTAACTCACTATCATAATTTTTCCTATATAAGACACTATGGAGACAATAGGACAGTCGCAAGGGCATTGGAGTGTAGATTTTATTAACCAACATTGTTTAAGGACGCATAACATTAGTTAAGGAAGTGTGACAAGTGCCAAAGAATTGGGAACATATTGAAAAGGGACGAGATGTCAATGTCTTCAATGCTGAAGGTTGACGCCTTTGATGTTTGGGGTCTGGATTTCATGGGATCATTTCCATCTTCTTATAGAAACAAATATATTTTAGTAAGTGTTGATTATGTATCGAAGTGGGTTGAGGTGATGGAGACACCAACAAATGATAGTAGAGTGGGGTAGAGGTTTTTGGAAAAGATTATTAATAGATTTGGTGTGCCACGAGTGATTATTAGTGATGGAGGTACCCACTTTCGCAACAATCTAGTTGAAGCATTATTGAAAAGATATGGAGTACAACATAGGATAGCTACACCTTAACAATTCTAGGAAGGATTGGGTAATCAAATTGCATGATGCAGTATGGGCTTACAAGATAGCTTTCAATACCAGTATTGGGACAAAGTCTTAGAGGTTGATTTATGAGAAAGCTTGTCATTTACCAGTGGAACTTAAGCGTAAGGCCTGCTAGGCTATTAAGGCTATAAATTGGGATCAGAAAGTAGCTGGAGAAAAGAGGAAATTGCAATTAAATGAATAGGACAAATTAAGTTTACAAGCTTATGATAATGCCAAGTTTTACAAGGAAAAGCTAAAGAGGTGGCATGATGCACACATTAGGAAAAAGGAGTTCCATGCAAGTGATATGGTTTTACTCTTTAACTCTAGACTCTAGTTGTTTCTTGGAAAGTTAAAATCTAGATAGAGCGGACCTTTCATAGTAATTAATGCTTTCCCATCTGGAGTTATGGAGTTGCAAAACGAGCGTGGAGAAACTTTCAGGGTGAATGGCCGACCTTGCAATCCCTACTATAAAGGACAAATGCCTACCAAGCGAGAAAGAATATTTCTCAGATCCTGACCATAACCAGAGAGTGATCAAAGTCTTGCTAGTGACTTTAAAAACTAGCATGGGTTGTTTTTGTTTATGTTTGTTGGATGTTTTTTTTTATATTTTATTTATCTTAGTTTTTGTTTTCTTTGATACAGGAAAAGAAGTAAAGTGTGAGCTGTGAGGAATACACGAGCCACCACTAACACGATCCTCGACATTAATACCAACAAGCTTTCTTATGCCTCTTTATTTATTCATTTATGATTTTTTGTATATATTATGTGTGGTTATTGTTTGTTGTGTATCACTTTCACACACTAAGGACACTGTGATGTTAAAGTGTGGGAGAGTGGTATGCAATTTGCATTGCTTATTACATGTCTTATTTAACTCCCCTTTTTTTTGCATGATTTTTCATGATTTTGTGTTAACGTGCTAATTTTTTTCAATTTTTGTGTGAAATTATATGACTGTGTGGATGTTTAGTGGCTGGAATTTTATGTGAATTAGCTTAATTTTAAACAATGTTGTTGAACTGGTGATATGTTTTAACTTAGGAAGTTAGATTATAAGTAGCTTTAAGATAAACATGTGTGTTGATTAGTATAGGACACATGGTTTTACACTTAAGGTTGCTAATTCACATATAGTTACCATTATAATCCATTAAATTAGTAGACAATCTCAGTTTCCATTTCATGAAAACAATAAGCTAAAAGAAATGAAGTAAGTAAAACGGTTAAGAATAGAGTTAGTAGCTGATTGTGAGCTGTGATCTAGTTGAGTAACCAGGGGCATTCATCATAAGTATTTGTCTTCACGACAAAAAGCTAGAATGACGCTCCAACTAAGCCAACTTAATAAATAAAAAGACGTGGCCCAGTTAACTAATCAGGGGCATTCATCGTCAATGTTTGTCATCGCTTCAAAAGACTAAGTCAATGTTACAAAAATGAGAAAAAGTGTGTGTGTAATAAAAACCCTATTGATCTGATAAATTAGCTAAAAATTTTCATGAAAGGATA
>JANIIA010065045.1:0-10717 GCA_027478495.1 Erythroxylum alaternifolium
CCAGGATGGGTGACCTCCTGGGAAGTCCTGCGGAAAAACAAAACCGTGAGAGCGCGAGGCCCGAGAGGCCGAGGCTCTAAGCGGACAATATCTGCAAGCGGGTGGTCTGGGCTGTTACATTAGGTGCACCCAACAATCCAGAATTAGATTTTAGCAACTTTAGGATATGATCTAGTTGCTCTTGGCTAAAAGGGGTAGTCTCAGCTTCATGAGCATAGGCTGGCTGACCCCTACTCTCATTTTTCCCTTTCCAATTTTCTAGTTTTTCATGCAACTTCCAGCGGGTTTCTGATGGGGACCAGTAGAATTTCAATAAGTGTTTGAATATAAATAAGAAATCAGTTACTGAATGATACTTTTATTCAATGGAAATCGTCTTACTAATACAACTGAATAAACCAAGTGGCCTTTGAGAATGGGACGACGACACTGAACTAACTGACTAACAATTTAAGTGGAAATACAAGCAACAGAACTATAAGGTACCAAGGGTGTACGAACCCCCAGAGCCTAACTGGAAATAATCCTAATGCTTGGCTCCTTATTCAATGAGGAAAGTCCTCAATTTATTCATACGCTGAAACATAAATTACGGGAGAATCACCACTCAATCTCATTCAAACTCATCTGCAATCTTCTTATCCCAATCCTTTATATTTGAAACTGGAATATCTGATCCCTTGAGTTCCCCATATTGCTCCAACACTTGTAACATTTGCAATCCCTTGCTGGCGTCCACCTGTCCTCATGGAAAATACTGTTTTGCCTTTCGCGTGTACACCTGGATAGGATGAGACTCATCAGTTTCATTTGTGTGCTTTGGCTTATTTTAATTGTCACACCAAACATGGGGTTTTTGCTCCATTCAGCTAGCACAAGCCTCTGCAGCAAGGGTAGAATTCTCCACTGTTCTTTTGGGCACGTTTTTTCTTCCCTAACATAACAAGCCTGCAGCTTTCTTCCCTCCGGACTTCAAAGTACACTTCTCCAATGAAGGGAAGGGGCTGTCTGCCAAAATTCTGCCTCAAACTTCATCAAACTCAACATTTAGTCCAATAAGAAATTTAAATTTAGTATTATCCTCCACCAATTTCTTATAGTGGTGGTAATCTTATGATGATTTCCACTCATAATCATTGCTAAATAAGTCTAACTTCTGCCATAAACGTTTCAAAATATTAAAGTACTTGGTAACACTTTCCACACCTTGACAGATTTCTCCAAGTTTCAGTGTCAACTGGAACACTTGAGACTTATTGCCCAAGTTTGAATACATGAGATTGATGTTGTCCCACAACTCCTTGGTAGTGTGGTAACACATATAATTGGAGCTGATTTTCTCTTCCGTGGAATTTACCAACCAAGTCAACACCATGGAATTTTCAGTGTCCCAAGTGGAGTAACCTAGATCCTCAGGGGTAGGTTGCTTCTTTTCTCCTGTCAAGTAGCCATTTTTTCCTCTCCCTCGGATATATATCTGTACTGATTGAGACCAGCGCAGAAAATTCTCTTCATTCAACCATATAGTTGTAATTTGGACAGAAGGAGAATTTGAAGTAGGTAGACGGAAGTTGTTTAGTGGGGCTGTGAATTTCATAAGAGCTTGGTGGATTCTAATACATAATCAGACATGATTATGGACAATTAGGGTTGACAAACGACTACGGTTTTAATTTCCAGTGGGCATAGGAGACAGCTAGGGTTTAATTCCTGCCTAGAACTCTGATACCATGTAGGAAAAAGTGTGACTGTCGGTGTATTTTACCTTTGTTTAGGTTACATAGAAATAGGAGTACAATAGTATCTATACTAGGAAAGAATCATATACAAATAAAATCCTAATTTATTGACTTTGACTAAATCTCCCCTAATTTCTCTTCTAATCTGTTAGGAACAGATTTCCGCCTAATTAGCAGCCCTTTGGTTCTACTGCCGTTGATTTCTCCTTCTCAACAAGCATCCCCATTGCTTAAGAATTAGTGAGGGATTACCACAAAAACACTAGGCATATAAGATACATGATGGAGATAGACTTTAAGAAGGCTTTTGATTTTGTCAATTGGAGCTTTATTTTACACACACTAGGTGCTCATGATTTTCCAGCCAGTATATTAGTTGCATTGAGAGTACATAACTACAACTTCTTTCTCTATCCTTGAGAGTAGGGAAGCTGCACCTTTGTTCGAAGGTCAAAAAGGACCAAGGCAAGGAGATTCACTTTCCCTTTACCTTTCATAAATAATATCTTTTCATCTTATTTATGAAAAATCTAAATCTCCTAATCTTCCAGCAGATCAAAAATGGAGCCAGTTTCAAGTTTCATAATAGATATTCGGCAACCAAACTTGTGCATCTCTTAGTCCTTTTTCATGCTGAGACCACCTCCTTAGAGGTTCTATCATCAGCAATGAAGCATTTTATCTGGGCTGGATATTCGTAAGAACAAGTCTTGCTTATTTGTGTCAGCTAACTCTCAGAATCTGGGGCTTTCCCTCCAACATTTTTGTGGTTTTCCACTGTAAAGTCTTCCCATTAAGTACCCAAGGGTACCAATTATCTCAACAGAACTCACTAATGTTGATTGTTAACCCCTTTTCAGAAATAGGGGACCAGATATCTCACTGGACAAACAGGTTTCCGTCAAATTTTGGGAGATTCCAATTGGTTAAATCTGTCCTATCCAGCATGCACCACATTGGTGATCATGTTTGTTTCTTTTCCTTCTAGAAATCAAGAAGATCGAGCAAATTATTAGGAGCTTTCTATGGTCTAGGGGAGAGAGATTTAGGGATCAAAGCCTTAAATATTTGGAACAAGGTCTTACTGGCACAGAAGATCCTTTCAGAATCTACATTGGTTGTTGGGATTCATCTTTATATATTAAAGAGGTGAAGCTTCTGGAGCTATAAGCCTAACCCTGGGGTTTCCTGGACCTTGAGGAAGCTGCTAAAGCTAAGAGAACAAGTAAGAACGTTTATTAAATGCTGATTGGTAATTGGCATCCTCTGAAGCCTCTCTTTGAGCTACAGCCTCAAGGGATTAGTTATGAAGGCTTCTTCTCTTCTAAAATCAAGGTAGCGGATATTCTAGCCTCCTACTAATGCTAGAACCCATTCCCACATCAGAGATAGTATGCCTTCCTATAGTATGACTGATTAGAGAAGCTCCATCATCTGGACTGTCACTCTAGCTCATTCACAAATGAATCTGCCTGAAACATCTTTCTATATAATAGGCCTCAAGTCAGTTAGTTCCATCTTCTATGGTTTAACCACAACACTCCTAAAATTAAATTCATTCTCTGCTTAGCTGTTAAGCATAAGCTTAGAACCAGAGATAGGCTCATTTATGTTGACAACAGATTATGTATTTCGTGTCATGTTAACCTGGAATCGAACAATCACCTATCTTTTGAGTGTTCTTATGCTACTCCTTGTGGCAGGGCATACTTTATCAATGTAACAGTAACCTCACCTGCGGTACTCAAAGTTGGGGCCAAATAATTGAATGGACGGCTGCTACAACGTTGGACTCCAATGCTAATAACATCCTAATGAAGCTAGCTCATTCCTACCTAGAGATGGCAATGGGGTGGCCGTTTCTTAACCTTAAGATTCACTTCAGGCTGGACTGCACTTTGGCCCAGCTTCCATCCATATTCATACTGGATACAGTGTATTTTGGACGAATAAAATTCAAGAATGTTTAACTGAGTAGCTAAACCAGCACATGAAGTGCTTCGCAACACCATAATCCTAGTTAGAGAAGTGTTCTCCACCAACATCAATGATCCTAATCTCTGTCCATTTATCAGAAGAAGATTGAGATTCAAAATAGCAGGTTACCTCAACTTGGCTGGACATAGACTGACATATTTTTCTATTTGTAGATAACAAGCTGCTGTGAAATTCCTGAGGGATGCATCTTTCTTGTGAGCATATTGGTTTTCTGTAATTTGCCTGGTTGCTCTTTTGTAGCATGATTGTTTCATCCTCGATGTAAAACATTTTCAATTGTCATTTATCTTTTAAAAAAAAGCTTGACCTTTATATACCTATCTCCACATTATCTGATCTTGTCTATATCAAGAGGCTTAGTATGGTGTTTGCCACATGATTTTCCTTGTTATATCTTGTTGAACATCTTTTCTTTTACAAAGAACAAACCACAATTTTCAGTATTCTCCATTTTTTTCTGCTTCTCTTTCCTATATGTGCTTTCATAATTTTTTTCTTCTTGCATGCTGATGAAGCTTCTATATCTGGTTCATAATCTTCTTCTTCTTGGAGTTCACAGGTTGCTGCCTTTCTTCCCCAACATGAAATTGATACTTCAATAGGAGGTGCATATGAAGATTTACAATCGCAAATAATAACCAAAGCACTTAGAAAAATTCATTCTTCACTATCCCAGTCTCAAACTCTTATTCTGTTCCTTAATCAGGTTGGACCCAATCAACTTGTCTACATTTTAAATGTTTATATATGATTTAAACTGATCTGCATCACCTCTTGAAAGTGACATTAATTCTTTTTTATATTTTATTCCCAGGTTAGATCAAACATACAATCAGGACAAGATTTTGGATGTGCAGAAGAGGTCACTTGTGGGGGAAATGCCTTAAAGTTCTATTCAGCAGTTAGGTTGAAGATGACGAGAAAAGAGTTGCTTAAGACTCAAAATGAGGTAAATCATCCAATGCAATTTTTTGGGAAGAAGCCAATTTGATTCGTCAATGAATGTTAAGCTTTGTTGTGAATGGGTAAAAATAAGGCTCATTCGTAATCTAAGATAGAATCTTTTTTTCTAAGAAGTAATCCTTTGTTCATTAGTTGTTTAATTACTTTTTTTATATCTTATTTCATTATTTCTCTTATGGGAATAGTTGTTTTGTATTTTCTTAATTAGGTTCATCAGCCTAAAAGATTTTAGGATTAGCAGTAGTCTACACAAATTGGGACATCTAGAGTTTATCCAGTTCCTGATGATCTTCTTGTACATATTCTTTCTCCCTTCTCTTATTTCATTTTCCTTATCATTACCCTGCATCTCCATAGGGATCTTGCAATCTATTCACTTTATAGAGAAGTCAAACAATGCCTTGGAATTGTACATTTTACCTTTGAGATTCTAATGGGAGGAAAGTGATCAAGACCAAATAATTCACCACTTAGTCTTTGTACAGAGTCACTAAGCATCCTTCGAATCCTATACAGTTTCCATGCATGCTCTCTACATATCCTAATCATCTCTGACACTTAGAATAAGACCAATACCATCAACTTGTTACATTTTACGGTAAATTGTGCTAAGAATCCCTTGTGGTTCACTGTTTCCAAAATCCCTTTTATGTTTTGAATTTGCCCATCCTTTGATAATTAGCAAAAATGTAAACTCGTCTTTCAGTATTTTCTTTGTCATTAATTCTATAAAATTGTCAGTAGAATTGTAATTCAAATGGTGCTTAAAAAACGTACGAACAGTGCCCTACTAGAGTTTAATGCGTTCTTTTATACAAATTGGAAATTCTTTTTGGTCGTTTGCTAATATAATCTCTGAAGATGCTTTGAGAAGGTTAGATCTGAAATGGATTGCTATGCAAATCCCTATGACATTACTTGGATGAGTGGTATGCATCTGGAAATGCAAGAGAGCTGCATGTTACTTGATTGGCAGGTTTGTTGATGAAATGCAATTGAAATTTTCTTCTGCTAAGGTGGGTTATGTTCTCTTGGATCTTCCTTGGTTATTTAGAAACTGGTGTGTACTACCTGCCAAAACACATAACTCGTTTTTTATTAAGCACGAAGTGTCTTGGTGATTTGGTTTGGTAGGTCTTAGTTCAAACTCTACGGCTTCCTTTCTGGGTGCAAAAGATATCATGGAAGCAAAAGAGCTGTCCTCTATTTACTCTTTACTCTTCATTCTACAAAAGCAATCTGCTGACATTACCCCATAAATGTTTTAGATATCTTAAATTTCATAAGTCAGCCTCCTAATTTTTCAGTACACAAATCAAACCCCAAACTCCACCCTTTACCTAATCTTTCTCTAAATGCATGCACATGAGATGACTCATTCAGTACTGCCCCAGATATTCTTCAGCCTCTAATCTACCATATTTGTGGTGTGTCACTCTGGTTATTTGTAGATACCTTCTCTCTTAAACAGCATGAAATTTGAACAATTGTTTAAAAAATGATATGGGAGTACAGCCCCTAGTACATGATATCCATGAGTTATACATTTTTTTCATTGCCTATTAAATTTCAGGTTACTAGTACAATAATTACCAAGAGAATATGATCATTTCTCTTCGAAAATGTCTTTGATTTAGATAACTGGTCTCAAAGTGCGTGTTCAAGTGGTGAAAAATAAACTGGCACCTGCTATGAAAGATGCTGAACTTGGGATACACTTTGGAAGGGGTTTTAGCCGTGAAGCTGAGGTCATAGAATTGGCTTGTGAACATGGGATCATCTTCAAAGAAGGAAGCAACTATGTCATTGAAGGGGAGGTTTTGAGAGGTAAACACGCAGCTGAACAGCATCTCAGCAAGAATGATGCGGTCCTTGAGAACGTGATAATGACCTTGAGAAATTATTTGTTTGAAACGAATAAACATTTTGAACGAGTTTAATAACAGCAAACGAGTTCAAATAGATGTTTGCAAAGTAGTTTGTTGGCTGCTTATTCTTCTGTGATTTATGGATGCACATCACCGTACTTGGGGGAACCACGAGCCAACAAGAGCTGGTAATGAAACCATGCGAGCATAAATTTGGTGCTGTCTAAGGGTTTATAGGGTGATTGTAAGAACCATAAACGCGTAAGGACGTTCAGTGGATGAAACGTGATTGTACTTCTGATTCCAAATAGCTATTATGTTGTATTTTTTATGGCCTACATACCCCTCACTGTCTTCCCATACATCTTGGATTGGACAGAAACGCAAACACGAAGGTTGATTTTACAGAGGACCAAAAAAGAATGGTATACAAATTAACGGCATTTTAAAAAAAAGTAAATGAATAATATTAATATGTAAAGATGTGTACATATATGATCAAACCTTGATTAAAAAGTTCGATATTAAAACTAAAGCAATCACTCATAAAGTTCACACGTAAGCATTAGACATAGAGTTGGACCTAAAAATACACATTTTACATCTAGCAAAAAACTCCATTGGGATCTTTGTTTGGAGATAAATTTGAACAGAAGCCAGTTTATCCTAGCAGCAGAGGCTGATATAAAGGAAAACAAAATATCTCAAATCATAGGAATGAATAGGAAGTCAATCCTATTAACCTACCCGGGCCTCCCTATTACCATTAGAAGAATCCAATTTTTAGAGTGTATGCCTTTGTTTGAAAAAATACAAAAGAGATTGGAAATGTGGTCTAATAAGGTGTTATCATTTGGAGGGAGATTGCAACTTAGCAAATCAGTACTGAACTCCCTACATATTTTCTGGTCCTCAAATATGACTCTAGCAAAAGGGGTTATAAAGTCTATTGAAAAGATTTTTCGAAGATTCCTGTGGGGTAATCTAAACTTTGCCAGCCACTTTGCCAAGGTAAAATGGAGTGAAGTATGTAAAAGTAAAAGAGAAGGGGGTCTCGGATTGATTTCAATTGCCTCTTTTAATAGAGCAGCTTTGATCAAGAATCTATGGAATATTCTATTGGAAAAGAAATCCTATGGATTCGATGGCTATACAGTTATATTCTAAAAGGCTCCAGCATTTGGTTTATTCCTATTAAACCCTCCTATTCATGGTTCTTGACCCAGCTACTGAAACTTAGACCTATTCTTGCACCATTAGTATCATGTCTGATTGGAAATGGAGAAAAAGCCTCTCTTTGATTCGACATATGGACAGGTAGAGGAGCACTGATTAGATACCCACAGGCCCTCCAACTATGGAATGAGATCCCTATCAATGTCAAGGTAAAATTTATCTTGCTAAGTGATCAATGGAACATCCCAAAGGAGCTCCCGTATCTTACCCCAAGTTACCTCCCTAGTATACAAAGGGAAGACATTTACCAATGCCTCAACCAATCTTCTAACTCTTTCAACATTGTAAGATTCAGGAAATGACATAATTGTACTGGTACAAGGCAGCCTTGATACCTTATAGTCTGGCACAAGTTCCTTATGTTGAGTTACTCTATACTTCTTAGGCTCTTAATGCAGAACAGACTAAGCACTATGGACAGACTACACTTCCTTTCCAACAATCCAGTCTGTGTACTTTGTGACACAGAAACAGAAACAAGGGAGCACCTCTTTTTTAAATGCCCCTTTTTCACAATTCCTATGGGAGAGAGTTAAGGAGCTTAATTCTATCCCTACTGCAGGACCAACATTCACAGAAACCATAGAGTGGTTTTTGAACCTGAGGCATACATCTATTCATACTAGGTTCATATATGTCTCCTCCTTTGCTTCCTTTATAATTTGGAGAGAGAGAAACTACAGGAAATTTCAGACTAAAATGCGCACAAGATAGGAAGTCCTCTTTTCTCTGATTGGAGGAATTAGAGATAGAATTCTCAATTTAGTTAATCCAAATGAAATATTTCCAAATCTAGCCAACTCATGGAGGATAAACAATCAGTTTGATTCGGAGGTAAATTAAATGAGGAAGGAGGCATGTACTTGTTCTTTTCTGAGTTACTACTGATACGGTGCTTGATGTGTGTCCTTGGTGGGTGCCTTATGCTCAAGAAATGACATCGGAAGAGTCCTCGGAGGAAAGATTCAAGGATCAGAAAAAGCATCATCGGTGAAAGGTTAATAATATCATATCAACCCTAAGTTTAAGGATGAGTATACTTAACCTTAGGGCTTGATCCTCTTTGCTCCAAGATTTTTAGAAACCTCACGCTTACAGGACGACTGGAAAGGCCACTGCGTGAAAGATCTTCGATTGAATCTACCTCAGCAACGAGAAGGCTTCTTCAAGAATATACCTACATCGACCTAGATCAGTAAGAAGGAAGGAAGATAAGACACAGTCATGAAGAAAGGAATTCGTACCTAGCAAGGTAGAGACACGGACTACTTCGTCAAACAATGCCCACGCTCAACCTTAATTTGAAACTCTCTGGAGAAAAGATTAGGCAGACGGATCCTGATTACCTTCTTTAACTCTCTACGTAGTCATTTTGGCTTTAGTTATTTGTCGTCTTTTTGTTTACTCTACGTTGGAAGAGTCTTAGACTTATTGAATGATGTATCATGCTTCCTCATGTAGTTACACGAGACACACCCTTTATTTGTAATTATTTACTATCAATACAAGTTTACTTTTAAAAAAAAAACTCCATTGGGAAAGCCTAAATCTTAACAAAAGCCATTTCATACTTTCAACGGGAGCCTCTTGGATGGTCTCATATATTACTTCAAAAATTGGAAAGACGACACAATCTCCACCTTTGCTTTACTTGGATCTGCCAGTTTCAACAAAATGATCCTTGAATGTATTCTCATCATGGAGAAGATCTAGCAACACATCAGTTCCTGGGTAAATAAATTTTTGTCTTTTGCTGGGAAGTTATAGTTCGTAAAATCGATAGTTAACTCTCTACACATATTAAAGCTCACGCATTTTTTTATCAAAGAGTTTTATCAAGTCCATTGAGAGGATATTCAAAGACTTCTTATGGAGCCAATCTCTTGGTTCTAAGGGCGGTGCCAAAGATAAATGTTCAAACATTTGTTACCCCAAGGAAGAAGGACTTAATATTACTCCACCGATGCTTACTAATCAAACACTCATCCTAAAGCGATTTTGGTCGATCCTAGAAGATAGAACTGTAATATCTCACCTCCTAAAATTCTTAAGAGATTAAACTGTTAGATTGAGTCACATGATTTATTTCATTTAAGAATTTATGAGGTGCATTTCATTCTCATGCATAATATTCATATACACATATGAATTATGATTTATAAAACATTGCAAGATAGTATATGCACTTAATTAACACATCTTGGGATATGAAAAATTTTAAGTGATTATGATGCAATTCTGTGTCGGTTATGTCGTGAATCTTGTTTGATGATTATAATTAGTGAATTGGGAATTCATTGATATGATTGAGTAATTGATAAAGTGGTGTGAGCACTTAAATTTAGGAAAAACGATAAAGAGCAGGATAAAAAATGATACATGGACATTTGGGTAGGTTAGGCCTATGAAATGGTGACATGTGGCATGAGAAATTAGTGACTTGGCTAATTGGATGACAAATGGCATGAGTACACGAATGACAAGTGGCCTAGGAAACCAAATGACAAGTGGACCGAGCATTAGGTGACAACTGGAAGCATGTGAAGAAGACACATGACATAGCTCTCCATTTGACAAGTGTCCCACCTCTCCACTACACATTTGTACCCCATGAATTTTTTACTAGAAAGATCGTCTTTCTTTATGTTTTTGGTCTTATGTTTCTTATTTCAATCCCTCACCACCGACTTTCTCACACCACCTCCCAAAACCTTGAGTTTTGTCAACTTTAGTAGTCTACACCTTGTGATTGGAAATTCTTTGTATTCCATCTTACTCTTGGAGTATATTTGAATACTTGAGAGGTTTGATTAGCTTGGAAATTGAGGAAACTTTGTGTAACATCCCCTCACTTATGGGAAGGACATTTTGGTCATTTTGGATCGGGTTAGAAATATTTAAAGTGTTTTGACA
>JANIIA010065076.1:0-10716 GCA_027478495.1 Erythroxylum alaternifolium
TGATGCCATGTGGAGTACTGTAGTGAGTGCACGTAGCGCTCCCTTATCGTAGGATATGTGTCGGAATGACCTACGGGTGTCCCAGTGCGTACCCTAGGGTAATGGGGTGTTACAGTGTAGGCGGAGGAGCTTTCCTTCAAGCTACGTTGCTCCTTATGAACCTATTCCATTTGAGTTACTATCTCATCAAGTTAGGATGTCAACTGTTGTTGGTTGGTAGCTATTTGGTCGAGGATTTGTTGAAATCGATCGACCTTTGCCAGTGCACTTTGCTCTGCTTCTACTACTTCCTCCTTAGGCTCCATAGCTACGTGGGATATGAAGGGTCAGGCTGCAACTGTACTAGTGCCCCTTCTACTCCTCACTGCAATGTGTGTCTGAGGATTACAAAGCTCCATAGAATGGACCTCCACAATCTCAGAGTGCCTCAAATAGGCTATGTCCAATATATCGTGGGGAGTAGTATATAAATTCTCCATATTAACATTATAAAACATACCCAAAGTTGAAGCAATATGAGACATCCCAAAAGACGAACTCTTTTTATTAACCACACTCACTAGTGATTGAAAAATCCTATAAGGTGTGTTAATTTTAATTTTTCGATCCATGCACTATAAAAGAAAATCTCTTTAGCTAAGTATTTGTTACTTTCCATTTTATTAAACACAGTCAGACATATAAATTTATGCAACAACAAATGTTCGACACTACAGATTAAAGAATTCGGTGCATTGTGTGAGTCAAAATGTTCTTCACTTATGAGAGTTTTCCAATAGTAATCAACGTGACCATCTAGAATTTTTTCATTTGATAAACTGAAAATTTCACACATGATAGGATAATCAAGTTTAAAAACATTTACAGCTAACCTAAACCAAAACACATATATTTTGGGGTTATACTAGACTGTTGTGAAAAACTCTAAGGTTATAATGGCAAAAATAGATATATCATATCAAACAAATCTATTCCACCCTACGTTTACAGCTAGTTGCTCAAGTTGTCATCTCACTCTTATGTTCTCTAGCACTTTGAAATCAAAATACCTAGTAGTAACTATTTTTCTATTCCTAAAGTCACGAAATCTCGTACCTTCTTCTTCTGAGTAAATTGAAAAGAGGGCCCGATAGATTGTTGCTAAGTTGAGCTTACCTTCACTAGAAACTTGAAGTTGGAGTTCGTCAACCAGTTTCCTAGCCATCATCTTCCTTGGTGGTGCCATTGCAAGAAGAAAATCTACAAAAAAAATGAGAGAGAGAGTGAAATTTAGATTTAAGAGAGAGAAAGCAAAATCTTACCCAAATCTTTGTGTTTTTGAATGATTAATGCATGAAAAGATGAAAGGATTGTAAGAATAATGAAAGATTTTAATAAAATACCAAGAATCTAGAGGAAAATTTAAGAGTGTTAGAGAGTGAGAGGAGAGAATTTTATAGGTTAGAGAGCGAGGGGGTGAAAATTTTCATGTAATATCATAGAGTTTAATGCATTCAAAGAGGTGTTGCTTGGTAGAGATATGGGTCAATCAATTGTAGGATAGGTGGTTAAAGCTTAAGAGAGTGAAATTTAATAATTTAGAAAGTTTTATCAGCCCAGATGATAATTCTAGTCTATATTAATTGGATAATGACGTCAAAGATGATATTAAAAGTACTTATGCATGCATTAATAATCATTTATTTCTCTATTTGGTTTTTATGCTTTCTTTTTTATTCTCTTGGCTATATCTTTGTTTAGGTTTTGTTTTATTTTCTATTTTGTTACCAATAATCCTATAATCAATTATCTTCTTTAATTCTTTATATTAGATAATAATAGGAGAGTTTTAAAGATCCATATAGCTTCCCTATAGGATCAACCTCTACTTAGCATTATAATATTTATTGATGATAGATCCACTTGCTTTAGTTTGTGGAAAGTAGATTAGTAACATAGAAAGCTTTAAAGTAGAAGAAAATATTATAATAAGTTTTTTGCATTGTTTTCATAGAAGAAATTAATTTTTTGGATATTTAAAACCATTATTCTAATTTTTTGTTTATTTTCATTATTTTCATTTTCTTTACAAAATTTTGATTTTATTTTTCTTTATACTTGGTTTGTTTTGATTTAATGTTTGATCTTAGTTTATGATAAAGAGGTAACACTTTGGTTTCCTTAAAGATGATCAAAATCTATATACTATATAAGAAACCTAAGATAAGCAAGATTTAAACCCTAAAATAATGGAAGAACGACTTAGAAAAATGATGGAATATACAAAATAATTTGTTGTAAGTATGAAATCTACCATCACTCTTCTGGAAAAAAATTAATATTTTGAGATTAAGTATGATCGAGATGTTGCAATAATATGCTTAATCAATGGATTATTAAATGATGATCTTAATTCATATATCATAACATTTTAAGAGATTTTAAGACACTTTTAACATCACAAAAGGTGCTATAAGGTTGAGGTTCTTTCATTTTTATTAACTAATTATATTAAGCAGTGATTGAAGACATTACAATCAATCTTAGTCATAATATAGGAAAGTCTTGCAAAGAAGTTTTAACCAAATAATTCCCACCATCAAAGATGAGTCTCTTACATAATATGATTAAAATAAGAGAAAAGCAATAGACTATTTAGTAACATAAAAGATTATGTTGTTGCAAGAATTTGATTTGGTAATTGGGGAATAAAGAAACCAAAAATTTAGCAACAAACCATCTATCTCGTTTAGAAAATACAAACTTGAACAATGATAACTTCCTTAATGAAAAACTATATTTCACAATGGTATTTAGTCAGATCCCTTAGTTTTTAGACTATTCTAAACATTTAACAGTAAGAATTCTCTTTAAATATATTTCATGTTAGCAAAAAAAGAAAAGTCATGGGAAGGTCCATTTTTGTTTCAAATTTATGTGAATTAAGTAATAGGACAATGCATATCAAAAGAGGAGATAGAGTCAACACTATGTCATTATCATCTAAAAGAAGCAGGAGCTCTTATTGGAGAGAACAAGACTACAACAAAGGTTTTAAGAGTTGGTTTTTATTGTTTAAGAATATTTACAGATACTCACTAGTATGTAAAATTTTGTGTTGAATGTCAAAGAGTAGGTAACATATCCCAGAAGCATTAAATGGCTATCATGAATATTCTAGTTTGTGTATTATATGATAGGGATTGATTTCATGGGTCCATTTACGAGTTCCTTCAAAAATAAGTACATCCTAGTGGTAGAAGATTATATTTCAAAATGGGTAAAAACAACATCTTTACCTAATGATTCTAAAGTTCTACTTAAATTCCTAAAGAAGTTATTCACTCGATCTAATACACCTAGACTAATTTTTAGTGATATGGGAAATCGTTTTTGTAAAGTGGAATTTTAGAGATTGTTACATAAATATAAAGTCATGCATATATTGATTCCCTGTTACCCTCAAACTAGTGTCAAAGTAAAAGTATCAAATAGAGAAATCATAATTATTATAGAGAAGATGATTAGGTATTTTAGGAAGGATTAGGTAATAAAGCTAGATTATGCTCTAAGGAATATAAGACTACTTATAATAAACCATATTAGAATGAAACAATATAGGTTAGTCTTTAGGAAGCCAAGTAATTTATCTAACAAGTTAGAGAATAAAGTATAGCGGGTCATAAATTTCTTAAATTTTGATTTAAAAACTATAAGTCAAAAAAGGTTTGTGATTATCTGCATATAAGATTATGAAGATATAAAGCTAATTAAGTGATGCCAAAAATAAAACCTTTTCCTTAAAACACTTGTAGTTCATCAAGAAAAGATATTTACATTTCCACTAATATTCATAAGATCACAATTTTGAATTCTTTCTAAAATAACTTAAAACATACCACATGCATAGCAAAAATAGCAAAATCATAGCAGCACTCGACGATACAACTAATCTTGAGGCAAAGTCTTAATTACTAAAACATCTGTACACATACTTGGAGTAATTTGTCTAAAAACATAAAAATAATAGCGAACTAAACGAGCTCAGTGAGTGTAATCAGTTTACAAGAAAATTTAACTTTTCATAACAATATAACTGCAATATTCCATACAATCATAAAGCTCATGGTAAAATATTTTCCATAGCAATTTATTTGTGTATCATCAAATCTGATAATAACATAACATTTCATAAAATACAATTTCAAAATTTTCTAAAATACTATTCCAAAATGCTTTTTGAAATTAAGCTCATAATAGAAAAGTTTTCATTTTCCTTTTTCCTTAAACAATAAATAGTGGTGGCAATAATTTTTTTGAAAACTTTTATACTAAAATAAGCCAACCTCTAGAATTGCTACCATACGGTACCTCTCAAATCACCATGCAAGATAGGAGAGAGAGAGTAAAAACAATGCAAGAACCTTTCTTACACCCTCTAAATTTTATGTTAACCTCAAAGGAAAGAAGAGATCTGCATCAAATGCATCACTTCTTTTTTAATCAATCATAAAGAAGCCAATAAATGACACTCTTCTCATTTATCTTTAAGATGGTTATATCGAAAGACTATTAACCTAAATGTGACATACCAATTTCAATTTTTGATGATGAAAGAAGGAAGATGGTCCATCAAATGTACCTCTTTCTTCTTTAATCCAATGAATGCTAATAGGTTACGTGCTATCACCAAAAGACCACTAATAAACCATTTAATGATAAAGGGCATTACTCCATTTAATGATGATAAAGCATGTTAAAAAACATATTAAATATAGCAAACTAATGTTAAATGTGTTGCTGCACATTTACCCATTAAAATTGAAATTCCATCTCCATTTATCTTTAATAACTTTGTTTTAATTTAATTAATCAAATAAAACCAAAGCCTAGCCCATTTCTAAGTGTTCATTTGGGCTTCTAATTAACCATTAATTAGTACAAGCTCAATATTCAATCATAGGCTTTAAAACCTCCATTTATATTTCTTACTTAGCTTGATAACCTTCCTTGAAGCCTAATAGGGAATCTTATTAGACTTAGATAATTCAAGCTCTAATAAGCCTAGAATTAATTTAATCTCATTATAATTAATTATAGCTTATTAACTAAATGTCATTCCACTAAAGACAATTAGTTGAACTCTTGAATTAGTAAATATTATGAGAACACATTTTTCAATATGTCTAATTGCAAACTCTAATACGAACCATATTATAGTCATCCACAACAATAAAGGGTAAAATTACCGTTTTGCCCTACTGTTGGTTTTTCCTTCTAGATCTCCCGTTTTGCTCTATATGGTGATTAACACACAAGATCTCATCTTGGTTTTAAGACTTGATAGGTAGCTAGTCCATTAAACTACTGGCGCCAGTTTAACCACCAATCTCCATAAAACATCTAGAAGTCATGATATCACTATAAACTCTTTATTTGAGTGAATGTTCCTTGATACATGTTTCAATTAATAATTCCAACATGTAGACACTTGATTAATACTCTATACAAATCCATTATGATCGTATCAAGAATTATAATGAAACACATAAGATTTCAACACTCATTAAGATTATGGTCCATAATAAACAAATGCTTAAGTGTATGTTTTAAGATTAAAGTAACGACCTACTTTATTCTTTAAAACGTACATGATTCCATATTCATTTAATAGTGCCATTAACGATATTTAACTACTATCATGATATGAAACTCATCAATTCCTTAATGTAAATTCTTTTACTTAGATGGAGATAAATTGCAACACTATAGTCTAAAGCATAATCAAGTGACAAACTTGATTATTCAATTGTGAATCAATTATTTTAGATTCTAATAATATACATATTTCCCATACATCTCTATATATATGTGTATTAATTTTAAAAGAATCTCGGTACCTTATGACTAGTTTTATTATGCTTATACATATAAAACCAAACTATTTTGTTTTATTAATAATAAATATTTTGAATACAAAAAGTAATTGGAAGAAAATTAGGTTTTAAGTAAATACACTTGCTTTTCAGGGAACTATATTTACATAACTCCAACATCTTCGTCCTATGAAAATACTTTAGTATGCACTTAACTGTAGTCCAATGCTCTGTTTCAAGATTGGATTGGAATCTACTATTAGATCAAAAATAAAAGCATGCAAGATTTGGTTAAACGATAGATTTCAAAACTTTTTTGAAATCAAAACTTAGGGAATAACATAACCAAATCAACATGTTTTAGCTATACGTGATACGACATAAGGAAAATAATTTACATTAGAACAAGGTGGTAGAAATATATTGACTCCTCGCTACAACTTTGACTCCTTGCTATAGCTTTGATTCCTTGATTTTGTATCCTATCCAACTTCTTGCTATAGCTTTGACTCTTTTGTATCCTTTCCTTCGTCAATATATCCCCTCCTTATTGTTGTATCCCCAACCAATCCAATCTACCACTTGTTCCACTTGGACAACTTGGTTAATAAGATGGTTTGGTGGGAAAGAAGAAGAATTATTTTCAGGAGATTTTTCTTAGAAGAAAGAAGCCAAAAATGAGACTCTTCTTATTCAAGTTTCGGCTATGCATGTTTGAGAGGAGAGAGTGAGTCCAAACAAAATGCAAGAACCCTTTATCCTCTCCTTGTCAATTTCGATTATCATGAAAGAAAGATGTGATGTGCATCCAATGCATCACTTCATTCTTTAATCAATCATAAGGAAAATAATTTACATTAGAACAAGGTGGTAGAAATATACTGACCCCTTGCTACAGCTTTGACTCCTTGCTTTCGTATCCTATCCAACTCCTTGCTATAGCTTTGACTCTTTTGTATCGTTTCCTTCATCAATATACCCCCTCCTTATTGTTGTATCCCCTACCAATCCAATCTACCACTTGTTCCACTTGGACAACTTGGTTAATAAGATGCTTTGGTGGGAAAGGAGAAGAAGTATTTTCAGGAGATTTTTCTTAGAAGAAAGAAGCCAAAAATGAGACTCTTCCCATTCAAGTTTCAGCTATGCATGCTTGAGAGGAGAGAGTGAGTGCAAACAAAATGCAAGAGCCCTTTATCCTCTCCTTGTCAATTTCGATTATCATCAAAGAAAGATGTGATGTGCATCCAATGCATCACTTCATTCTTTAATCAATCATAAAGAAGCCAATAAATGAGACTCTTCTCATTTATTTAAGATAGCTATATGAAAAGACCAATAACCTAAATGAGACCTTCTCATTTTTTATTATGGATCAAAGAAGGAGGGGAGAATACATCAAATACACCTCATCAAATACACCTCTTCCTTTCTTTAATGAAATGAATGCTAAAAGGTTACATTACATGCCATCACTAAAAGACAATCATTAAACCATTTAATAATAAGATCATTACTATTTAGTGATGATAAAGCTTGATAAAAACCATCTTTAATTTAGCAATTCAACGCTAAATATACAACTACACATTAAGGTATAAAAAACTGAAATATGCCGTCATTTTTTTTAATAACTTTGTTTTAATTTAATTAATTTAATTAATCAAATCAAACCAAAGTCAAGCCTAATATTAAATGTTCATTTGTGCTTTTAATTAAAGTAAGCCCAACATTCAATCATGGGCTTTAAAACCTCTATTTATATTTCTTACTTTACTTGATAACCTTTCTAGAAGCCAAATGGGGAATTTAGTTGGACTTATATAATTCCAGCTCCAATAAGCCCAAAATTAATTTAGTCTCAATAGAATTAATTCCAACTTATTAACCAAATGTCATTTTACTAAGGACAATTGGTTGAACTCTTAAATTACTAAATATTATGAGATTACATGTTTCAAATAAGATGTCCAATTGCAAACTTTATTATGAACCATATTATAGTCATCCACTCAATAAAGGGTAAAATTACCGTTTTGCCCTTATATTGATTTTTCCTTCTAGATTTCTCGTTTTACTCTATGTGGTGATTAACACGCAAGATCTCTTATTGGTGTTAAGACTTGATGGGTAGCTAGTCCATCAAACTACTGGCGCTAGTTTAATCACCAAACTCCGTAAAAACATCTAAAAGTGATGATATCACTATAAACTCTTTATTTGAGTGAATATTCCCTGATACATGTTTCAATTAATAATTCCAACATACAAACACTGGATTGATACTCTGTAAAAATCCATTCCGATCATATCAAGAATTATAATGAAACACATATGAGTTCCCCACTCATCAAGATTGTGATTCATAATAACAGAATACTACGATGCATGCTTTAAGATTAAAGTAACGACCCACTTTATTCTTTTAAAACATACTTGATTCCAGATTCATTTAATAGTGCCATTATCGATAGTTAACTACTATCATGATTTGAAACTCATCATTCCCTTGAAGTAAACTCTTTTACTTACAGGGAGATAAATCGCAACACTACAGTCTAAACCATAATCAAGCGACCAACTTGATTATTCAACTGTTAATCAATTAATTTAGATTCTAATAATATACATGTTTCCCATACATTTCTATGTATATGTATATTGCTTACAAACAAATCTCGGTACCTTGTGACTAGATATATAATGCTCATAAAAATAAAAGTCTTTTGTTTTATTAATAATAAATATTTTCATTAAAAAAGTAACTGGAAGAAAATTAAGTTATAAGTAAATACACTTGCTTTCCAGGACACTATATTTACATAACTTCAACAATCTCCCACTTACCCTAAAGCAAGTTTGACATATCCCTCATTCCCATCCCTGCTAGGTAACCTCAAAACTCTTTTGAGACAATGTATTCGTAAACGGATCAGCAATATGGTATTATTCATAAACGGATCAGAAATATTCGTAAATGGAATGTTACGCATGTGTTTAACCTCCTCTAAGGTTTTAGGTGCTTGTTCTTTAAAAGTTTGATTCCATGTCTAGTAGGTGTGAAACCCCTTTTAGAATCTTGCATGGCAAACTTGTTGAGCATGTTCTTAATGTAATTTAGTTGAGACAAGGCTATCAGTTTGTTTTTACGATCCCTTATAAGTTTGATCCCTAGAACATAGTTAGCCTCTCCCAAATTCTTCAGTGAAAATTGTTCATTTAGCCATTCCTTAACCATAGATAACATTCCTACATCATTCCTAATGAGCAGAATGTCATCAACATACAGAATAAGAAAAATAACCCTTCCTTCTTGTATCCTTTTATAGACATAAGGCTCATCTAGGTTTTGTATGAACCCAAAGCTTTTGATAGACTTATCAAACCTAATGCTCCAAGACCTAGATGCTTTCTTAAGTTCACAAATGGACCTTTGCAATTTGCATACCTTATGATCATTACCTGACTCAACAACACCTTTTGGTTGAGCCATATAAATGGTCTCCTCAAGATCTCCATTAAGAAATGTGGTATTAACGTCCATTTTCCATATTTCATAATCGAAATAAGCTACTATGGCTAAAAGAATCCTGATGGACTTAAGCATGGCATCTAGAGAAAAAGTCTCCTCATAGTCTATACCCTCTTTTTTAGTATAGCCTTTAGTTACCAATCTAGCTTTAAAGGTTTCTACTTTTCCATATGATCCTTTTTTCCTTTGTAGATCCATTTACACCCTATGGTTTTTATAACTTGTGGTAGATCTACAAGGATCCAGACTTCATTAGTATACATGAAATCTATTTCCGATTCCATCACTTTGAGCCATTTTTCTGCATCAACATCATTAATAGCCTGTGTATACGTAATGGGGTCTATTTCTTCTTGATATGAGATGGCAATTAAGCCTTCTCCTAGACCTAGATATCTATCTGGCTGTCTCGCAACCCTCCCACTATGTCTAGGCATAACTTAATGCTCAGGTTTCTCTTTCGATTCAACTCTTAAATCCATTTCGACATCTTGTTCTGCTATATCCAAATCAACTTTTGGTTTGGATGAAATAGCTAACTCTTTGAGTAGTACTTCACTTCTTCCTTTGTGATTTTTCACAAATTCTTCCTCTAGGAAGGTTGCATTTTTGACACAAATACCTTCCTATCCTGAGGACTGTAAAAATAATACCCTCGAGTTCCTGTAAGATATCCTACAAACAAACATACTTTTGACCTTGGTTCCATCTTTGTGGATTCAAGCTTTAGAACATGGGCTAGGCAGCCTCAAGTCCTCAATTGCCACAATGAAGGCACTCGACCAGTCTACAACTCCCTAGGTGTTTTAGGTACCGATTTGGATGGAGCAAATTTGAGAAGATATGTTGCCGTTTATATGGCATATCCCCAGAACGATTCTGGAAGGCTAGCATAGGACATCATCGATCTTACCATTTCCAATAGAGTCCTATTCCTCCTCTTACCTACATCATTCTATTCAGGTGTTCGAGGAGCTAACAAGTTGGAAACAATTCCATTGTCAATTAAATATTACTGGAACTCTTCAGATAAGAACTCAACACCTCGATCCGATCGAAGTTGTTTTAATGGCTTGCCTAACTGCTTCTCATCTTCGGCTTTGAATTCTTTGAACTTTTCAATGGATTCACTATTTTTATGCATTAAATACAAATAACCATATCTTGAGTAATCATCTGTAAAGGTTATAAAGTATTCATAACCTCCTCTAGCTTCTATGTTCATGGGTCCACACATATCTATATGAACCAGGTCCAACGTAGATTCAGATCTATTTCCTTTAGAAGGAAATGAGGCCTTGGTCATTTTTCCTTCAATACAAGATTCAC
>JANIIA010065136.1:0-10715 GCA_027478495.1 Erythroxylum alaternifolium
GCCACCCTCGCGGGGCACAGATTCGGGTATCACAATCGATATCGGGTTCGGGTTCAGCGGGAGTTGGGGTGTTACAGGTTAAGTCAATAGTTATGACATTGATAATTAGTTTAGTTTTATTTTAATTTTATGATCTTAAAATTAATGCTTAATTTGAATAACGAAACCTTATTTATGATTTTTACATAAAGTGAGTTAGAATTGAACTTATCAAGTAGGTTTTTATTTCATTATTTTTTAAAAAATGTGAATTAAGTAAGCAAAAATAAATTTACTCCACTAACTTTAAGGCTACGTAAAGGGTCTTTGTTAAGAGTAGTGATATTAGAAATTAAAAATGGTAACTTAATTAAGTAACTGCGGTACTTATGACAAGTTGTTTACCTTCACATTAAAAGGTTGGGATGACTTTTCAAATAAGCCTCTTATACTCTTTAAAAGTACCAAAAATAAGTACTTTGATTTGTTTTCATTATGGGTTAATAAGTGCTTCATAGTTAAAGTTTCTAACTCATTTAAGTTAATTTTTTATATAAGGTTTAACTATTTGAATTAAGACAATTTTTTTAAGGATTGTTGGTTTAGGTTGAACTAAATTGCAAATTAGTGTAAGTTTGTATAGACATAAATAGTTAATGAAAATATGGTTAGGTGGATGATAAGAAATTTTGATGACAATAATTGATTATTTTAGCTTAAAATTTGTTTAAATTGAAAGTGATTAAGAATGATTTGCTTAAGGATAAGTAAAAACTTAAGTGTGGGAATATTTGATATGAAATGTACATACATTTCACTGTCATTTTTCTTTATCTTTATGCTTAAATTACCTTGCTTTACTCAATTTATGTTATATTTTTAGGTTCCTAGGAAGGTGTTTCCTAGAGATAAAATTTATTGAGAATTAGAAGATTACAAATGAAAACAATAACAAACACAATTCTTAGCTAAACACAACCATATGACAACCTATATCCTTGAAAATGAGAACATGATCAAATAAATGAGAAAAAAGGGGACCAAGTGGAGAAGAACATTTTTTAAGTGATACATGATTTGAAATATGATTGTGTCTCTATTTGTATATGCCTCCAAAAAGTTACAATAAAATACACAATATAAGAGACAACCATCATGAAAAAAATGTGCATTTTTAAATCTTAAAAATAAGATACATAGGTTAAGACACGGATTTATCAAACCCTACGAAACTCTCTAAAAAATAAGCAATATGATATATGGAATAGGATATGGTCATATCCCAAATTGTTTTCAAGATAGAAAAAACATATAAAAGGCATTTTATAGAGAAAAAGGATTAATGAGCATCCTAATAAACCAAAGCTAATTAATTATAGAGATTTCATCTTGAACCCTTTCTACTTTGATTTCTTTTATTTTATCACTTATATTTATTAGTGTAAGGATGATGTGTGGCTAATTTCATTATATGTTTAGATAGGAATAACCCTAGCTATAGTTTTTCTCAAGGATTGATTTAATTTTATTTATTAAGTGAATTTTATTTCTGTGAAATATCTTTGAAAATTTTTAAGTGATTTTAATCAAAATTAGCAATTAGATGCTAACATTATTTTACATATACTTACATATGATTGAACCATAAATTATATGTTAGTTGTTACATAGGTGTTAGAAATAGAAGTACACAAATTCTTTGGTGTTAAAGTTAAAATTTTTACGGAAATTCATAGAACTTAACACATTGTTATAGGTTCTAATTAGATAGAGATAGAAATTTCATAATCTAAGAATCTTTTTTGGTTCAATATTAAAATTTTTCTATGTTTATTGAATTATAATAGTAAAGATGACGGTAGAGGAAGTCTTTGCTAGATGCTTTTCATATCTGAATTTTTTATTTGACTATTTGCTTTTTTTTTTTCTTTTAATTTTTATCTTCTTTTTTTATAATTTTTTCATTTTGTTATTTATCTTTATCATTCTTTAAGTATTTATTAATAGGAAAAAATGCTAGAACATTCGAGCTTTCTAATAAGATTGATACTATATTCACTAATATATTACTTATCAATGATAGGTGTAGTTGCCTTAGATTATGATAACAAAAGCTTTATAACAGAAATCATACAACATTATTTTTGTTAGAATTATAGTACATGGATGGTGAACTATGTGGGGCTTAGTAGAGGGTCATTATTACATCTCAGGTCACTATTTTGCAATTTACCAAGATTAAATGGTGATTTGAGAAAAGAGTAAAATATATGGAGGTTCCTACATCATACACCTATCAAAGAACCTATAGGTATTTAGTAACCATCTTAAGATGACCATTGTGTATTCAATGCTCAACCTTGATGTAATAGCCCGTTTTCCATACTAAAGGTTAGAGCTTTAAATTATTGTATATGAGTTAAATCATTTTAGCATTCATGAAATACATTTCGTTCTCATGCATATTATTAGCATACACATATGAATTATGATTTTGTACATATTGCAAAGATAGTATATGCACTCAATTGACATAATCCAGAGTATGAAAGGTTTAAAATGATGATGATGTGAATTATGTATTGTTTATGTCTTGAATTTTTGGTTGATTGGTTACAAGTAGTAAATTTGGAATTAATTGTTACCATTAGAAAAGTGAATCAAAATGTATATTTAGATTAGGAAAGATGCCACGTGGTAAGATAAATTGACACATAGAAAATTAGGATGACTAAGCCTATAAAATAAGTGACAAATAGCATTGATAAATGAGTGACATTTGACATGGGTAATTAATTGACAAATGGCGACAATGATCGAGTGACAAATGGACTAGTAACTATGTGACATTTGGTAGTTTATGGATGGGATAAGTGGTTTACATGCTTAGGGACATATGTTAATATAATATGGTGACATCTAGCATCTAAGGTGTAACGTTTCTGTAGGAGTTGTTTCAGCCTTGTTCATTCTTCTTCGCTTCTCATCTCTCACCACCGAAACTTGCTTCCATCTCCCATCCCTGTATTTTTCTTGAAGCTATGCTAAACTACCATACCAAATAAATGCTTTTACCCTTCACAATATCGCTAAAGAACCAGATTATTGTTGTCTTTTATCTTAGTCGAAAGCCATCTAATTTCCACTTTTTCCACTTTGAGTTTGGGATGATTTTGCATGCATGGAGGGCTAGGTAGACTTGATGAATTGAACTGGAATTGGAAGCTAAATAAGTAAGTAAAGTTTTGTTCTTTATGGCATGTTATAATAGAAAGATTGTGATGGTTGAATTGGGATAGATTGTATATGATGTTGATGTTGAAGATGTGCTGCAAAATGGAGAATGAATGGGTACTTTTCTATTCTATTTTTGCATGTACAAAAATAGAAGTTCTCAGGCTGTTGTGCTGTTGTATGGATGATTTAATTTGGGATTTGAAGTATAATTGATGATGAATTCATGCTAAAGATAGGTGATATTAAGGTGTTTTCAAATCTGGAAAATTAGAGCTGTAGGTGTGTTTGTAAAAAAATGAATGTTAATGATAAGTGAGCAGAAGTTTGTAAGCCTTAGTGGAACCAATATAGAAGTTAAATTAACCTAAAATGAAGTAACCTTAAGGGACATGAAATCTGGAAAAATTCAGGTGTTAATGATGTTTCTAAGCTTGTAAAATTCGTGAGGTATTGAAGGTAGAAAAGTTATACACATTAGTGATGTTGATAACAAATTATGGAATTTTAACTTCATCCTTGTATACATGTTGAACCAGCTGAGAAATGTCACTCTAAAAATGGGTATATTTGGACTTGATTAAGGCTAAGAATGAGCCTAGATTGTTGGTTGATTAACTGGTTAAGAGTTTGATAAGTTTATGTAGTTAATTGATGTCATAATCTAAAGAATGGACTCTTTTGATGTGGTTGAGTTCAAATCTAGAAAATTATAATTTGTTAAAGGAATAAATTAATTTTTTTGATACAAACATTATCTTAAGGACATGAGTAATGCGTATAAGGTATGAATGAATGAGCATTCAAGAATATGGGGTATTTATGAATGAGAATTAGGTAAATGTATGAATATACATTGCTGGATTGCTAAAGTTCCAAGTAACAATTTTGTGTGTATAATAAAAGGCTTTTGATTATGGAAATGCTCAAGGATAAGTGTAAAGTATGGTTGATGAATTTGGAATAAATCAAGCTAATTTAAAGGCACAAACTTGATTGCAACATGGTAGTATACAAAATATGATGTTTTAATGGTCAAAATTTACGAAAAGTTATATACCCAAAAAGGTCAATTGAGCATGCATTAAACATGATACACACACACATACACACACACACATATATATGAATGATTGAATATTCATATGATTGATCAAGTTAGTAATGTGTGTATTGCACGATGAAAGAAGCACAAATTGGTCGTCAGCATCCAGACATTGTCGAGTCATCAAAGCACTAGCTTATCTAGAGCGTACTGTGAGTTAGCCTAGATGTTTTCTCACTACGAATGAATTTTTTTTGATTAACTTTTAGATATTGAACTATTATTGATATTATCGTGATAATTCCAGACATTGATGGTCTGAGGAGTTCGATATTCGAGATTGTATTGGAAGTTCTTTCTAATGGTATGTGAATATAAAAAATGTGTACTCAACTAAATGTTGAATGTTGGACTCAGATCCGATGAATGTGATAAATGACTGTGCACTTTGAATGAAAGTTATTGATAGCATATTATGTGAATTGATGCATTCCATCACATTATTATACATAATCAGATAAAGGAGTTGTGACTGGAGTGACTAGTGTCAAAAAGAGCTTAAAGTTTAGAAATGTGCACAAAAAGTCACATGCTCAGTTAATAATGAGCCCGGTATCTATAATAGGACAGTAAATAGGTGCTCAGTCTTAACAAAGTAAAAAGAAAGTGGAGTCACATGTGCATTTGCATTTTTATATATATCTTTACATGTATCATGTGAATGATTGCAAAGAATTATTGAATTGTGTTGATATAATTATATGCAATGTTTGTGTACATGTTGATGAAATGAATGATTGAGATGAATGATTGGGTTATTTTGAAATGATTATATGAAATGTTTGTAGATCATGATTCATTATTGAGATATGATGTATATTGTGATATGGTATTCAATATTGACTGATGTGATACATCTTTGAATTGGGAAATATACTTGTGATATTTGTGTTCTAACTTAAGTGAGCACATCGATGATGGTTCACTCACTGAGTTTGCAAACTCGTCAAAATTGCAACTTTGATTTTCATGTACAAGGGAGACCTAGCTTCTAAGATGATATAATAGAAGTCTAGTATTATCAATTTTGGAAAAAAGAATGGCTCAAAGGTCTAGTTATCTAATACCTACGAAGTCTAGATAGAATACTTTTGTTTAGCTTCTCCTTTCTTGATGACCGTTTTGTATAGAACTTTAAACTTCCAAATGTTATGGTATACATAAACATGGATTATGAAATGTAATGACAATGTAAGTAAGTTTCATTTTGTGAATGAAATAAGGAGTTTTGATATTTGGAAATACTTATATTCTGTATGATGCCATAATAAGTTGATGTAATTACTCTAACATGCCATTTTCATAGGGTATGTTCTTAAATGTCCTCTGGATGTTCAGGCATATGCTTTATGGTAGTGTTGTGTTACATTTTTGGCATCAGAGAATGGTTTGACATACTCTGTGTAACATCCCACAACCATAGAGTATGTACCCAAATATCCGGAGGACATTCCAGAATATACCCTATGAGAATGGCATATTAGAGCAATTACTTTCACTTAATACTAAAAGAAAAAACTCAACTCCTCATTTCATTCATTAACAAAATTTACATTGTAGTAGAACTTTCATTCAAAAAAATATTTACATCATCAAAGTATCTAAGAGTTTACCACTCTTTATATAAAAGACCTACATGAAATGAGAACTATGTATACACAATTCATAACTCCTCAGATGTCAGCTGACCGACCTTTAAGTCATTCTTTAGTCCAAAATCAACAGTACTAGTCTATCTTAGGAACTATGTCTCCTCTCTCGTACTTGAAAAACCACGTTGTAATTTTCAATAAGTTTTGTGAACTCAGTAAGTGAACCATCATTGATGAGCTCACTAATGTCTGATACACAAATATTTCACATATAACCAAGACATAATGGATGTCACACATTTCATATACTCTTTCAGATTTTATATATCCCAATCAATCACATTATCAATAAATACTCAAATATAGCATTTCACTTTGTCATCACAATTTCAGAAAAGGATTCATAATCATATAATTCATAATCATAAATGTACAAAGGTAGATGCATATGAGACTCCATATTTGTTGTTATTTTGTAGTGACTAAGTACCTTTCACTGTACTATATCCCTCGTCGGTGTCGGGCTCATTCAGATATAGATACTGTCTTGTACCTAATGTGGATACCAGGCTCATTAATCACGAAGCCAGGCTTAACATGCAACTTTCTGAGCTTAAAGCTCTTTTAGATTCGTTACTACGGTCACAACGCATTTATCTGATTATACATTTAATATGATTCATCAAATCATAAAATATGTCATCAATAACATTTATTCATGAAGCACAGTCAGATTCACATATTCATCGGACCTAAGTCCGACATTCAACACTTATGTTGAGTATTCAGATATCTTTCATATTCATATGCAAATAGAACACTTCCAAAACATTCCCAAATATAGAACTCCTCAGACTATTATGTCCAGAATTATCACAATCGTTATTAACAATTCAATATATGGGAGTTAAACAAAAATATATCATTCCTAGTGAGAAGATTTAGGTTACTCATAATACGCTCCAAATTATGTTATTGCCTGGACGGTTATGCAATCTCAGATGATGGCGTTCCACTTGAGCGTCTAAATACACATACATTGTACACATTACTAAAGTGATCAAACAAATATATATTCAATTATGCATATATATATGTGTCATGTTCAATGCATACTCAATGACTTTCCCCAGTATGTTTCCTTAATCATAATTCATAATCGCTTAAACATTGTCATTTGGATATGTCTTGTTTACACTTAGGTTTGCACCTTAATTAACTTGTTTAATCTAAATTCATCAATCAATCATTCAACCAACTTATTTAACATCCAACTAGGTTCATTTTAAGCCTACATGCATTATAAGATAGTACCTTATCATTAGTTGTTTCAAACATCACTTAAAAGACATCATTTTACTCTTTATGCTAGCCCACAATCATGTTGGACCTTGTCACGATTGTGAGAAAACCAAATGTAAAAGGCCACGATCGTGACATAACTAAATTTTACTATGCCAAAATCGTACATTAAAATTATGCCCTGCATTATTTCCTCCAATTCTCCACGAACTCCACAAACACAGAAACATCATCTACACTTCCAATTTTTCAGAATTCATACACTGTAATATCCTGGACCACCATCTTATAGATATTGTCCACTTTGAGCTTTGGCCCAGCCAAGCTCTCATGGTTTTACTCTTCCCACCTTTAGGAAAATGTGTCTTTAAGGGAGAGGTTTCCATAGCCTTATAAGGCCTACTTTGTTCCCTTCTCCAATCAATATGAGAATCTAACATTCCACCCCCTTGGAGGCCTAACATCCTCACTGGCCCATAGGCATAGATCCACCCTTTTAGAGGCCCAGCGTCCTTGCTGGTGCACAGGCCTAGATCCACCCCCCTTGGAGGCCCCACGTTCTTACTGACATACTGATCCGAGTACTGGCTCTAATACCATTTGATAAGGCTACGGAAACTTCCCCCTTAAAAATGCGTTTTCCCAAGGGTGGGAAGAATAAAACCTTGAGCGCTTGGCTGGGCCAAGGCCCGAAGTGGACAATATTTGTGAGCAGGTGGTTTGGATTGTTACAAATGGTATCAGAGCTAGTACCCGGATCAGTATGTTAGTAAAGATGCTGGGCCTCCAAGGGTGGTGGATCAAGGCCTGTGTGCCAGCAAGGACGCCGGGCCTTTAAGGGGGGTGGATCCAGGTTTATAGGCCAACGAGGACACTAGGCCTCTAAAGGGGGTGGAATGTTAGATTCACATATTGATTGGAGAGGAGAATGAAGTAGGCCTTATAAGGCTATGGAAACCTTTCCCTCAAAGATGCATTTTTCCATGGGTAGGAAGAGCAAAACCGTGAGGGCTTGACTAGGCCAAGGCCCAAAGTGGACAATATTTGTGAACAGGTGGTCCAGGCTATTATAAATGGTATCAAAGTCAGTACCCAGATTGGTATGTTAGCAAGGACGCTGGGCCTCCAAGGAGGTGGATCCAGGCCTGTGTGTCAGCAAGGACACTGGGCTTCCAAGGAGGGTGGATCTAGGCCTGTGGGCTAGCGAGGAAGCTGGGCCTCCAATGGGGGATGGAATGTTAGATTCCCATATCGATTGGAGAGGGGAACGAAGTAGGTCTTATAATGCTGTGGAAATTTCTCCTTTGAAGAATCGTTTTTCCAAGGGTGGAAAGAGCAAAACCCTGAGGGCTTGGCATGGTTAAGGCCTAAAGTGGACAATATCTGTAAGCGGGTGGTTTGAGATATTACAAATGGTATCAGAGCTAGTACTCGGATCAGTATGTTAGCAAGGACGCTGGGTCTCCAAGGGGTGGATCCAAGCCTGTGTGCCAGCAAGGACGTCAGGCATCCAATGGGGATGAATCTAAGCCTGTGGGCTAGCAAGGATGTTGGGCCTCCAAGGGGGTGGAATGTTAGATTCTCATATCGATTGGAGAGGAGAATGAACTAGGCCTTATAAGGCTATGAAAACCTCTACCTTATAGACGCATTTTTCCAAGGGTGGGAAGAGCAAAACCGTGAGGGCTTGACTGGGTCAAGGCCCAAAGGGGAAAATATCTATAAGCGGGTGTTCCAAGCTGTTACAAATGGTATCAAAGCCAGTACCTAGATCGGTATGTCAATAAGGGCAATGGGCCTCTATGGGGGTGGATCCAGGCCTGTGTGCCAACAAGGATGCTGGGCCTTCAAGGGGGTGTATCCAGGTCTGTGGACCAGAGAGGACGCTAGGCCTCCAAAGGGGTGAAATGTTAGATTCCCATATCAATTGGAGAGGGGAACAAAGTAGGCTTTATAAAGCTATGGAAACTTATCCCTCACAGACGCATTTTCCTAAGGGTGTGAAGAGCAAAACCGTGAGGGCTTAGCTGGGTAAAGGCCCAAAGTGAACAATATCTATGAGCGGGTGTTCCGAGCTATTACAAATGATATCAGAGTCAGTACCCGGATCGATATGTCAGCAAGGATGTTGGGCCTCCAAGGGGGTAGATCCAGGCCTATGTGCCAGAAATGATGCTGGATCTTCAAGGGGGTGGATCCAGGCCTGTAAGATAGCAAGGACATTGGGCCTCCAAGGAGGGTGGAATGCTAGATTCCCATATCAATTGGAGAGGGGAACGAAGTAGGCCTTATAAGGCTATGGAAACCTCTTCCTCATAGATGCATTTTTTCAAGGATGGGAAGAGCAAAACCGTGAGGGCTTGGTTGGGCCAAGGCCCAAAGCGGATAATATCTATGAGCAGGGTGATCTGGGATGTTACAAGTGGTATTAGAGCCAGTACCTGGATTGTTATGTCAGTAAAGACGCTGGGTCTCTAAGGGGGCGGCATGTTAGATTCCCATATCAATTGAAGAGGGAAAGATGTAGGCCTTATAAGGCTATGGAAACTTCTCCCTCATAGACGAGTTTTTCTAAAGGGTAGGAAGAGTAAAATCATAAGGGCTTGGCTGGGCCAAGGCCTAAAGCGGACAATATCTGTGAACGGGTGGTCTGGGCTATTACATACTCATTCATATATCCTCATTTAGACCTGAAGTATACCCTAATTCTAACTAAAAATTATGTAAGTGATAGCTCTCAAATCATGGTCTTTCATGCATCAAGCATCAAACCAAAAACTAACTTACCTTATCATTCATATAGTCCCAATTCTTTCTCAATTCAAGAACACTATGCTAACATTTTCCTTAAGCACAAATTCAGTTTCATTATACATCAAACCCAGACCTAATTCATCCATAATTTAACCTATAATGCCACGATTTTCATACTCCAAAAATAAGCATAAAAACATCTAAGTTCATTCAACATTTTTCTAGCACATATCATCACCAACAGCTCATTCTTTTCATTCTAATTTAAGCATCATTCTCATACCATGTAACATGCCAAAAAGCTAAAATTGCTACTTATTTATTAGGCTTTCAATTCAGCTTAAAAATCCAAATCATACTAGCCCTCAATGTAAGCAAATATTAACATAATTCTAAGATGAAAATAGATTAATTTTAGACAGCATTATGAAGATCATATTCAGTTGGTTACTTGGCTATTTTGTCAAGGTTTAAGGTATGAATTTCTTGTAACAAGTTAGCTAGGGTTTAGGCAAAATGCAGAGAGAAGTTGGATGCAGTATCGGTAGAGATACAATGAAAGAAGAAGCAGAAACTTTGTTATTGGAATTTGCCTCATCAACATGCTAGGTGTCCTAATTTGGCTAAGGTATATGTTGTAACACCCACATACCCTTTAGAAGGATATACAGATGCTACTCAAAATAGAACCAAAATAATCCAAAACATACTAAAGCATTTCTAGAAACTCAAGGAGCATACATTTCATT
>JANIIA010065147.1:0-10715 GCA_027478495.1 Erythroxylum alaternifolium
TAGATAAAAGAAGATGGCTTGGGATGGTGGGTTTGCTTAAACATCTAATAGTAATATTTATTAACTATGTTGGATTACAAAAACTTAGTATTTGTTTTTCAAGGCATGCACTTTAACAACCTAAAAATATGAGGTCACGACTATGAAACCAAACACTAAAACTGTAGATAGCGAACGATCATTAGTTAATATTTATATAGTTTAAGCAGTTACAATGTCAATTGGTTACTTATTGCTCCTATTGATTATGATAACTCAGATGGTATTTCTCGCAATTAATAGAATAACACTTTAACCAGTATCTTTATAATTTTGAAATAAATTAAGAAGTGCATGTACGAAAGAAAAAATTTGAACAAAAACCTTGTTGTTCGAAGGGGTATAATAGACATATGCAAATCGGTGACTTTGTTGAGACATAATATGACCTTTTCTAGTGTATTATTAAGTTGTCTTATGATCAATACAAAGAAATATAGCAAAGAAAAGAAAAATAAAAAAATAGATAAATACAACAGATTGAAGGCTCCTAAAGGCATAAGTTATGTTGCATGGTGTTTTGATGATGCTAATGTAATTTATTATAGATAGCTAGACAATATGAAATGTGGGAATTAAAGGAAGACCTAAAAATTATGTAACTTAAATATAAGGCTAACTGATATGGAGAGTTATGAAAACACTTTACAAGAATTATGTCACGAAATAATATGAACAAAAATAACAACAACAATGTTCTAGTAAGAATTTGGTTGAGATGAAAAGTCTGAGAAAATTTAAAAGTACGCAATTTTACCTCTGATTAATAGAGAGACTATGTCATTAACTAAGTGATGTAATATTCATCGAAAAACTTTATTAGAGAAATCGGGTGAAAAACTCCAAGCATGTCACATTAAAGGAGAAGAACAAAAGTTGATTACTAGTACTTGCCAAAGAGAAGCTTCGATTTTATTTTTCAACTTACTAAATACTTGAATACATTATAATTAATTCGTCTCCTTTAACAACTATCATTCCACATCTTGATTATAAGGAAAAAATTTGTTTATTATAAAACCTAATTATTAATTTTTTTTCATGCAAAGCCTTTGTTTGTTTTTTTTATGTGATTGAGTTTCAATTTGGTTAGCTTAGCTATAAAGAAAACATTGAAAAAAGCTTAGTTTTATTTACCTCAAGTCCTTTTTTCATACATTTTTTAATCATTCCTCCTCCATTATGTGGTTTAAATTGTATAGAGGGAAAAATATGTCAACCCTCTCTTTCTCTCTTGCTTTTGAAAATGACTAACTTCTCTTTTTATATATATAATAAGGATTTCCCTGCAAAACAGACCCATTTGGTTTGAGTCTTTGTGAGTGATATGAGTGCCCACAAATTTTCATATTCTAAAATCTAAATTGTATTACTGATTGTTAACAAGTGGGGTTTTAGTTATAAAAGGAGAATTATTAATTTTAGAGACAATGTTTGGTTTAGGGTAGTAAAGAAATTTAAAGAACTAAAAGAAGAAGATTTGTTTATGTGATTTAAACTTTTTTTAAAAAAATAACTTTAATATTACAAAGTTTAGATTAATATACTTTAAGTAAAGCCCTTTTATTATTTTAATAAAAATTATCATATAATTAATTTTTATACAAACGCTTTTGAATACAAAATATTTAATTATGTAACATATAAATACTTTCGAATGCAAATGGTTAACTATATAATAATTTATATAAAAGTTTGCCTAACGTATTTTTATTTTTAATAGTAAATAATTTTCTTAATAATCTAACACGATAAGAGTATATTTTGGAATAACTAACACCACTAAAAATATCTATAAATATGATCTAAATTGATTTTCTTTTTGTTGCCATGTCCCTTATACATTTCATTTTACTTGCAGTTTTAGATATATAGAATTTTTAACTTGAGTTAACTTAAATGGTAATCTAAGTTATTCATAACAAAAATAATCTCAATTAATGGTGACAATAACATAGAGAGTATAAATGATTTCAGTTAAATAACATAGAATAGTTAATAACTTATAATATAATTTAATTTAATTTCTCCTAAGTATGTTAATTTCTTGCATTTTTAGAAATTAGTGTTTCTTTATCATAAAAGTTTCTTTTTTCATTTTTTATATAACATATTAAGTTTTTCTCTTTATTTTTTCCTCTACCATAGATATAATACAATTGATATATCTTTGTGATATATTATTGAGCTATTGGTGTCTTGTTGAGCCCGCATACTTCTTCCAGTTCCATATAGGTGTTTTGTTCTTTTTTTAGTCTAAATTATTTTATATTTTGGTTATATTATCTTGCCTAAAAAGCATTTTCTAGAAGTGAAAAAAGGAAAAAAATATAATAATTAACAGAATCCTAAAGAGGAGCAATTAATAAATTGATTAAAAGAGTAGGCTTTTCTAGTGAAAATCCCAAGGAATTAAGTGAAGGTAATTTTGAAAAACATAAAGAAAATTTAAGTTATGAGATTCATATTCAAATCACCCATTCCCATTACTCTATGCCTACTCTGTCCAATGAGCATCCATCCATCTAATTTCTGTGGCTCCCATTTATTTAATGGATTGATGTTCATACAGCAAGGTAGGCACAGAGTAATGGGAACCTGTTCCTCTATATTGGATATTTATGATCCTAAAAATTAGGATAATCTTGATAATAAATTAAAAGACATTTTATTTGAAAAAAGGTCTTTAAGAGAATTGAATCTTTTGTTTTCTTTAGATAATACCTCTCGACATTTTTCATATTCTTATTATTCTAAAAAATTGGGTATTAGAGAAATTAGTTATAGAAAATGGTTGGTTTACTCTAAATGTTAGATCCCGTTTTTAGGATTTTTTATATTTTTATTTCCTTTTATTTATTTTATTAAATTATTAAACATGAAAATAAATTAGAATTTATGAATTAGAAATTTTTGGAGTTTAATATGGTATATTAAGAATGTTATATGGTGGTATGAATTAAAATGAAGTGGAGGAGTTATTAGGAATTTCATTTTATAAGGAAGGGCAAAATTGGAAAAAAAAACCAAAATTTTGTCTTAAAAAGAAGAGAGGAGTCATGTGTGTTAATGAAGAAAAGAAGGAGAGTCGTGGAAGAGACTAGAAGGAGAGAAGGAGAAAGAAAGGAGAGAAGAAAGAAAGAAAGAAAAAGGAGAAAGAAGAAGGAAAAGTTTAGGGAATCAAGAATATCAACGTCAAGAGTAAGGAGAAGAGCAAGCTTGATTTTGGAATATCAAGTTAAATAGGTGGGTAATATGTTTATAGTTTTATGATGATGCGCTAAAGTTTGTGTGTATGTATGATAAATATGTTTGTTTTATTCATTGTATATCATATTGCTTTGTGAGAATTCTCTGACTTTTGTGTGAATGAAAAATAGAAAATTTAAGAAGCATGCAAGCATGAGTATATTATGGAATGTATGAGCATTGAAAAACCTGTTATGTGGGCAAGAGAGAAATTCGTTTCGTTTGTCTCGTGCACGATGACCTATAGCCTTCTCCCGGCTACCCGCTTGTGGCCACGAGATCTTGAGAAATCAGACTCGTTTCGTTTCACAGTGTAAACTTCGGTTTCGCCGTTTCGTTCCACGGAACTCTCGAGCCAATTGTGTTGTGCATTGCATTTTTGATATGTTGAGTTATGATGTATTTTGAGTGTTATGCTTGATGATAACTTTTAGCCAATATGTTCTTTGTGATGATGTGTTGTATTATGAGTATTCATATATGTTTGTGTATGGTTCATTATCACCGGCTATAAATATATTAGCCACTGAGCTCTCTGACTCACCCTAAAATTTTCTACTCCTCAGGTAAAGAATCAGTAGATCATAAGTGAGCCCTTGCAAAGTTTTTGGTAACCTCCAAGAATTTCAGATTTTTGTAACTAAGTTAGTGTGAATCATTTCTAGAAGCACATCAGCATAAACATTTTGTATGTATTTTGTAACTATGGTACTGGTATGACATTTTTGATATGAAGTATGAAGATGTATATAAACTTTGTTGTTACAAATGAGCAGTGAAAATTGACAGTGAAAGTTGATAGTGAAAAATGCAAAATTTTCTAACATATGTATGGATAGAGATATATGCAAGATCTACTTCTTTTGTTAAGTTGGCTTGTGTTGAATGTTGTGAGATCCATGGATGGACATGTTTGAGGTAAATTGTGTATCAAAGGAGTTTGGTATGTAGGAAATTGAATGTTGGTTCGGGTCCTATGAAATTGTGTTAGAAATGTTGGTGAACTGATGAATGAAAAACAGAGAATAGGGTAAAAATGTGATCTGAAACTTTAAGGAATAAACTGTATTGATATAGGTAGAATTAGGCTAAGTGGTCTTCATAAAAGTTGTAGATTATTCTTTTAGCTTTCTAATGGTATCAAGATCAAAATTTTTTGACTTTAGATGTGAAAGTTATGGCCTTTATAAGATAGCAGAAAATGTGTGGGAGTGTCAAGGTTTAGCAGAAATGGTAATTTTTACTTTAATGATTAATCTGTATCAATACAGGCTGAATTAGACAAAATTTTCTTCATTAAAGATGTAGATCTTTTTCTTAGCTTTCCAATGATGTATAGTTTGTAATTTTTGGACTTCTGGATTAAAAGTTATATTGTTTCAAAGTACGGGTGTCTAATTGAGGGAAGTCGCGATCGTGACACAGTACGATCGCAACTATCCCAAAGTTTCACCCAGTCGCGATCTTGATGAAGCGCGATCGCGACGGTGGTAGTCAGTTCACGATCGCAACTCCAGTGCGATCGCGACTAAGTGAGGAATTCTTCAATGTCACTGTGACAATCTGAGATCCCTCAACAGTCAAGGTCGTACCACAGTACGATCGCGACTGGCTAATATTTTTTTTCAGACTCTCTCACGAGCGTGAGAGAGAAGTCACACCCGTGCCTATGTTGCTTTTGAAGTTTCAAATTGTTTCATTATTAACTTAAGTTGTAAATTTTTCTTAATCACCCAGATCAATTATTCTTTGTTCATTTTTGCTATGGAAAATTTTTAGTAAATGGTGGGGTAATATTTTTACCTTTCTTATGAATTTTCTTTATTTAAAAATCATTATTTTCTATTTCTTTTATTTTGATATCATTTATTAAATTGTGTATTAATTGTTTTTATTACATCATTTTTGTTTTTGAACAATTTAATTATATGTCCAAAATTTTATAATCCCATCACAAATTTTTCGTGTATAGATTTTAATTAAATTAAATTGTTATAGTTTATTTTATTGAAATGTTCCCACTATAATAATTATTATTACAAATAAATTTACAATGGTGACACATATTCTCTATAAAATCCGTTCGGGGATCGGGGCCAACACCTTTCCATGGTGAAGCTCTAAGAAATACTTTGTCCCCAATTTCATATTCCATCTCCTTCCTCTTTGTGTCTGTATAACTGTTCATCCTATCTTGAGTCGCTTTGAACCTTTGCTTCACCAATTTAACCTTGTCAACTACAGCTTATACCAGCTCAGGCCCTAATAGTTTTCTTTCACCTTCCTTGTCCCAACAAATCGGGGTTCTGCACCTCCTGCCATACAAAGCTTCATAAGGTGCTATTTGAATTCCGGAGTGATAAGAATTATTATAAGCAAACTCAATCAAAGGAAGGTGTTCATCCCATGAACCTTTGAAGTCCGTTACATAAGCTCTTAACATTGCCTCCAATGTCCTTATTGTCCTTTCTGATTGACTATCTGTTTGTGGTTGGAAAGCTATGCTAAAATGTAACTTGGTTCCTAAAGCCTCTTGCAAACTCTCCCAAAATTTGGAAGTGAATCTAGGATCTCTATCTGAGACTATGGAACTTGGAATCCTATGAAATCTAATTACTTCATTTATGTATTTCTTGGCCAAAGAATTCAAAGAATCTATCTGCCTAATTGGTAAGAAATGTGCGGACTTGGTTAGCTTATCAACAATCACCTATATTGCATCATACTTCCTGCTGGTCCTCGGTAATCCCATTAAGAAATCCATCGTAATCTTTTCCCATTTCCATTCAGGAATAGATAAGGGCTTAAGCTTACCAGCAGGTGCTTGATGTTCCGCTTTGACTTGTTTACATAGCAAGCATTTTCTAGCATACTCAGCGACGTCTTTCTTCATTCCTCGCCACAAAAAATGTTCTTTTAAATCTTTGTACATTCTTGTACTTCTCGGATGCATTACATATGGAGCATTGTGCATCTCATCTAAAATTTCATCCTTTAACTCTTGCATATCTGGGATACATAGTTTGTTTCCTACCACTATCAGTCCATCTTCTCTTACTTCTATTTTCGAAGGCTTACCATTTTTAATTCCTTCTCTGAGCTTGCTAAATATTCATCTTGTTCCTACAATTATTTTATCTTTTCCTTCAATACTGGCCTTACTCTAAAATTATCCAGTATACCACTGGATTAAACTTGTCTCAATTTCACCTTAAGCTTAGATAATTCCCTTAACAAAGGTAGATATATCATCTTCACATACGCCATAGTAGATTTCCTACTCAGTGCATCCGCTACTACATTTGCTTTTCCCGGGTGGTAGTCTATCATCAAGTCATAGTCTTTCAATAGTTCTAACCACCTTCTTTGCCTTAAATTTAACTTTTTTTGGCTCATCAAATATTTAAGACTTTTGTGGTCTATAAGTATCTTGGTGGTGACTCCATATAGGTAATGTCTCCATATTTTCAATGCGAAGACTATAGCAGCCAATTCTAAGTCATGTGTGGGATAGTTCATTTCATAAGGCATTAATTATCTGGAAGCATATGTAATCACTTTATCTCCTTGCATTAACATGCATGCTAATCCTTTCCTTAAAGCATCTCTATATACTGTATATCCATCACTATCAGAAGGCAAAGTTAGAATTGGTGCACTTGTGAGTTTCTTCTTCAGTTCCTCAAAACTCTTCTGAAATTATTCTGTCCATACAAACTTGTGATTCTTCCTTGTCAATTTTGTGAGTGGAGCTGCTATAATGAAAAAGCCTTCTACAAATCTTCTGTAGTAGCCAGCTAATCTCAAGAAATTCCTCACTTCTGCTACATTCTTAGGTGCTTCCCATTTTACAACAGCTTCTATTTTTTATGGATCCAAATGTACTCCTTTTTTTAAAATAATATGCCCAAGAAATGTAACTTCTCTTAGCCAAAATTCACATATATCAAATTTGGCATACAAATCTTTCTTTCTCAATGTCTCTAAGGCAATCCTTAAATGTTCTTCATGCTCTTTGTCGCCTTTAGAATAAATCAATATATCATCAATAAAGACTATAATAAAGTGGTTTAGGAAAGGCTTGAAGACCCTGTTCATTAAATCCATGAAGGCTGCAGGAGCATTATTTAATCTAAAGGGCATAACCAAGAACTCAAAATGCCCATATTGTGTTCTGAAAGTAGTCATTAACACATCGGACTCTTTTATTCGCAACTGATGATAACCCTATCTTAAGTCTATCTTTGAGAAGACTTTTTCTCCTTGCAGTTGATCAAACAAATCATCTATACATGGGAGGGGATATCTATTCTTAATAGTGATATGATTGAGCTTCCTATAATCCACACACATCCTTAAGGAGCCATCTTTCTTTTTGACAAAAAGAATTGGATCTCTCCAAGGCGAAGAGCTAGGCCTAATAAAACCTTTCTCCAATAATTCTTCTAACTATTCTTTAAGTTCCTTCAATTCTGCCGGAGCCATTCTATAAGGTAGAATAGAGATTGGTATTGTGCCTGGAAGAAGCTCTATAGTGAACTTGATCTCTCTGTGCGTAATTCCTCTAGAAAGATATCTAGGAATTCCTTGACTACTAGAATATTTTCTAACTTTTCTTCATCTGCTTTTATGTCTACCACATATGCCATGTATGCTTCATTTCCCTTCTTCATCGTTTTCTCTACTGTTAGAGCCGAAATAAATTTAGAGGGACTTGCTCTCTTATCTCCCACAAACACTGCCTTTCTGCTTGTTTCTAGCACAAACTCTACTGTCTTCTGTCTACAATTCAAGTGGGCACTATATTTTTCTAAGGTATCCAAGCCCAAAATCACATCCAACCGTTTCATTTCCAATGGCATTAAATCCACCACTAATGTTACCTCACCAACATGGATTTCATACCCTCAATAAACACGACCAATAATGACATGATGACCAATTGGGGTACTAACTATCAAAGGACTATCAAGGATACTCAAATTTCTATCATGCAAAATCATACTTGATGAAATAAATGAATGTGTAGACCCCTGATCAATTAGAACAATAACATCATCATGAAATAATTTAACTGTACCAGTCACAACTTCTAGAGCTGCTTTTGCTTCCTCCCTCATCATTGTAAATACTCTAGCTAGTGATTGCCTCTTCAGTCTTTCTGGAGGATTTACCTTCTTGGCTACACTAGAACTGCCCACTTCAGTTGCAGACTTAACTTCCATGGTCTCAGCCATCTTTGAATCTTGCCTCTGAGTTCCCACTTGTTTAACATACTGTGGAAAGTCTCTGGCCATGTGCCTTCTCTCTCCATAATTAAAGCAAGCTCCAGTCATTCGATAGCACTCCCCTTTATGAAATTTGCCGTAATGATCACATTTTATAAAGGATGGCTTGTTCCCCTCTCCTCTTCGGCCTCCTCCTATAGTCAAGGCTTGAAGAGAAATAGTTCTCATTATTTTGGGGTCCACTTGAGCCACTGCCTCGAATCTCAGACGGTGTAGGGAAAGTCTTGGTACTCCTTCCTATCACAGGCATACTACCTCCCCTACTTAGTTGTTCTCTTCCCTTTCTCTTTCTATTCACTGCACTCTTTATGTTCTCTACATTTTCAATCCTCAGGGTAGCCTCTACCAACTGTTGAAAATCGCAAAAATTCTGCACTACAAATTTTTCTCTGATGGCCAAATGCAAACCTGCTTCAAATTTTCGGCACTTAGCTACTTCACTCATCATCAGCTTAGCTGCATATCTGGATAACTAGGTAAACCTACGCTTATACTCACTCACCGTCATCTCCCTTTGTGTGAGGCTCAAAAACTCCCTCTGCTTCTGTTGAATGTACACCTCAAACAAATACTTCTTCTTATAGGTAGCTTAGAAATCAGCCCATGTTAACACCGGCGGCTTAAACTGGCTCCCTGGTACACTTTCCTACCAATGCAAAGCATCACCCTGTAGCAAACTTGCAGCATACACCATCTTTTCTTCATCTTCACAATCCATCTGCTCTAATATTCTTTCTGTCTTCCTTAATCAAGTCTCAGCTTCCTCAGGGGGTCAGTTGTTTCGTAAAAGTCCACGGTGCCATACTTGCTCAGTTTATCAAATTGTCTTCCTTTCTTGGATAGGGCTGGAGTAGATGTGGATGGCATCTGAACCATCGCTTGCATAAAAGTTTGAGCAAAGGCTTGAAATATTCTGGGATCAAATGGATTAGGTACTTGTGTTTGAGGGAGAGGTGGTTCGGGCATCTGAGATGGAAAGGGCTCACTATCCTGCCCTATAGTTGCCTCAGCAATCGCTGGGGCTACATATTCGTCAATACCCTCCTCTCTCGGTGGAGAATTAGGTGTAGCAATTCCTTGCAAAATCCCTTGAAGTGTTCTTAGACGAGGTGGCATTTTACTCATTCAATAAAATAGTAACATTTAGCTATTTTCATTTTAAATGTTATGTCCTATGTGTATGCATGATATGCATGTCACTTAATGCAATCAATCAATTTAACACAATAACAATTGATCACATAGCATAACAATTCATAGCATAACATATTCTAAGCCTAGGAATCCTTAGAAACTGTGGGCTTTGATATCAAAGATGTTGGGCCCGAGTTTCAGTTCCTATTTCATGGCGACAAGGCACAAAAAATTGGGATATATTTTCGTAACAACAATAATCATATCAAAAAAATTAAACTCTTAATGGGAGTAAAACATAGAACATACCCTTATGAATTAACAAAGAAACGAAATAAAGAAATGGAAAAAAAATCACGCCTATGACACCTAAAAGTTATGGGTGTGACTAATACAAACAATAAAATCATAGCTATAAGAGCATAGTGTTGAGATGAGACAATTTAAAACACAGTAGTCAAGCCATGCAAAACTTACGGATGTGAGCAAGAAAGGTCATGCTTATGATTGAAAAAGACAAAAATTTTGCTGAAACCTCACAAAAGTCAAGGGTGTGAGTCTTAAATCTCACACCTGTGAGACTACAACACAAAGTCACGAGTGTGAGTTTTAAGTCTCACACCTGTGAGACTTCCAAACCAAAATGCACGGCCGTGAGAAAAATTTCTCACAACTGTGAGAGTCAATAAAGGAAATGCACGGGTGTGAGAGAAAATTCTCATGTCGTGAGAATCAAACAATCATAACGCACAGGCTTGAGAGAAAATTCTCACGCCTGTGAGAATCGAGAAATTTCAGCTCTGCAAAAGTCACGCACCTTCACTTCAAACTACTATAACTTTCAAACCAAAAATTTAAAATTTTCAAACTTTATGTGGATGAAAAGCTAAGAAAAAGATCTACAACTTTCATGAAAACACTTTTGTCAAATTTCACCTAGATCAGTGCAGTTTATTCCTCAAAGTTTCAGACAGTATTTTTAACCCATAATCACTGTTTACGTAC
>JANIIA010065178.1:0-10713 GCA_027478495.1 Erythroxylum alaternifolium
CATCATGGTTTGTGCATCATTTAGTTTGCAATTAGGTTTATGCCTTAATACACTTGATCACTTTCAATTCATCACTCTTTTTCCTTGGATTATACACTCACACAATTTCATAGTTCTCATTCAATCATTCCTATTTCATCACTTACATACTTTGTATCACATTATATTCATGAGAACATCTTTATATCATTATCAACTCATATTTTACACTTATCCATGAACACTTTCATGATCAAAAGCCTCTTAAAATACACACACAGTTTTTATTTTAAGTCTGGAATTTTAGCAAGCTAAATCTGTACATTAACCAAACTTTTTCCAGCAACATAGATTCATACATTTACTCAATTCTCATTCATAATTACCCCATGTTCTTCAATGCTCATTCATCCATACCTTATACACATTTCTTATGTTCTAAAGAGCATGTTTGCATTAAAATAACTCATTTATTCCTTAAACAAATCAAAATTTTTATATTTGAACTCAACTTCATCAAAACAGGCCATTCATTAGGTTATGACTTCAATTAACTACATAAACTTATCAAGATATCTTCTAGCCATAATGTTAACAAAGGCATTAATAAGACATCAATCATCATTTTTCATGTTTTATGCTTTGATTAATTTGAGCTCTAGCCTCCTCAAAAATTAGGAAATAATACAAGGTTTCTACACAAGGTCTATCACAAGCAGTATTAGGAAAACAAGCATAACTCAAGCTCTAGTTACTATTTTATCAAGCCACTTTCACAGAGGTCAATCTAAGATCTATATCTACAACTTTCATTTTTGAGTTTCTTCAAATTCGTACTCTAAAGATATGTAAAATAGATCGAAAGAGGAAGATGAAATTGAAACCAGAATTTCAACCTACAGCTCTAATTTTCTAGATTCAAGAACACTTCAATAACACCTATCTTTACCATAAATTCTTCATTAGTTATACCTCAAATCTCAACTTAAATCATTTATAAAAAACAGAGATATTCAAATCATGATAAGGAAATGGTTGTGATGGTTCATTGCTAAAGGATATGGCGTGTCTACTTATTGTCTCATAAGTTCATAGGGCAAATAGATAATATAAAAACTACCTTCTTTGAGGTGCAGAAGAAGTTGTCAGCCAAGCAAGCTAGATGGCAAGAGTTCTTAGTTGAATATGATTTCGTATGGGAACACAAATTTGGATGGTGCAACCAAGTGATAGATGCACTTAGTCGAAAGGAAATTGTGGCTGCATTTTATAAATTGTCCAGAATTGAGGCAAATTTTGTGGACATAATTTGACAAATTGGGAAGCTAAATGTTACTTATTATCGATTAGTGTAAAAATTTCACAATGGGGTTACCAAATGATAGTGGCTTGAAGATCAGTTCCTTATGGCTAAGGAAGTTAGATTGTATGTACTCTATTTTGGTGGATTGCGAAGAGAGTTAATGAAGGAATCATATGATTCTCCTTGGGCAAGACATCTTGGTAGAGAACGGATGATGACACTCTTGTCCAAATCATATATTTGGACATAAATGGAGCAATAAGTTGAAACCTATTACAAAGCATGCTTGGTATGCCAATACGATAAAGTGGGGAGGTAGAAGGAAGTGGGATCACTCCAACCCCTCCCTATTCTAAAAAGACAATAGATGTTAGTTTTTATGGATTTTGTTTTGGGATTTTCACAGATAGATGGAAAAGCCTCGATGTTGGTTGTAATTCACCATTTTCTTAAGAATGTTGTATTTTTATTTGCACTAGCCTCTTATTTACTAGCCTGTTATACAACAAAAAGAGCAGTAGATTTATTATATTAAAACCTTATCAAACACTTCGGTGTTCCAAAAAATTTGGTGAGTGAAAGGGATCGACTGTAGTTTTTGGACAACATTGTTTGATATGATAGGGGCTAAACTCAAGTTCTCCACTGGTAATCATCCCCAAACATATGGGCAAACCAAAAAGATTAATTCATTCTTGGAAGACTACATAAGAAACTATATGAGTATAAGTCAAAAAAATTGGCTAAGCCTATCGGATAGTGCACAGTTTGCTTATAATCTTCATCAGATTTTGCAACTGGAAAACTCCCATTGAGTTGGTTTTAAGGAAATAGCCCCTGACTCCCTTGGAGATAGCCAAACAATAGTTTGGAGGTAAATGTCCTACTACTTACAATTTCATGAAAGATAGCCAAGAACTTTTGGATGAGGTAAAAGACAACCTCTGAAAAGTTGTGAGTCTGATAGAGAAGTATGCAAATCATTATAAACATCCCTTAGAATTTATTGTGGGTGATAAGGTGTTGCTAAAACTTACACCTTAAATATAGAAGAAGATAAGTGGGAAGATGGCTAAAAAAGGCTTGATTCCTAAATATAATGGCCTATTCAAGGTTATTAAAAAAGTTGGTCATGTGGCTTATTGACTTAACTAACCCGAAAGGTTGAAATTTCACTCTACATTTCATGTAAGTTATTTGAGCAAGATTTATCATAATGATGTGGAACCAAAAAGGAGCAAAAAAAGGCGTGCAACACCAATTGTGGAAGTCCAATATGATGATGAAATTGACAAGATTCTTGATCTTAAGTTATTGGGAGAACATAAGAAGAATCGATAAACTAAATTTCTTATAAAATGGGATGGAAAGATGTATCAAATGTAACTTAGGAGAATGACCCTTCACTATGGCAATTTAAGGACAAGATCAAGAAATGCTTAGAAGACATTCTGAACAGGACATAAAATTCGATTAGTGTGGGGGGTTTATGGTTGATATTATTTTATATCAATATTAAAAATATACCACAGGTGCATGACATAGCTATAGCTAGCACAAGCAAGTACAGGTCAATCATATGAATACTATAAGTACGAGTAGTTACTGTTTTTCTATTTATAACCTATGAATCAGATTGTGGATTTTAATTAAAAATTAAACTAAGCAAATAAACTAAGATTGAAAACGATACTAAACTCGGACAAGGAAGATACTAAGAAGATGTCAATACCAAGTAATAGTGCCTAGGTAATGAATCCCCCTAAAAACCTTAATTATTAACCATTTATCATGCAATTAAATTATTGATTATTGGATAGTGAAAATTCCTATCTTACGTTATTATCTTTCTTAAGACTAGTAATAGTTAATCCATCAGTTATTAAAATAAATCATTCTAGTTAAAACATATAGGATTGCTTTATCGATTTGTGAATTATGTTATTAGGTTTGACCCTAATTCAAAGGATTTATGTCGACCTATCTTTAGGTTTGCATACAACTCCTTCTAATTATGGTAGACTATTTATAAAAGAGGATTTCTCAATCTCAATCATATGAAATCAAGTCATGCACTAATATTCTGAATATATTAGAACATGAATAAAATGCATAATTGAATTGCAATAAATCAATCCATATAATTACATTGAATAAAAGATGAAAACATCCCGACTTGGGATTCATCACTCTTAGACACCAAATAGTTTAGTTCCTACTAATATAAAACAAAACCAAAGATAAATATGTAAAAAAAATAGAAATAAGAAATCATAATTCTAAATCTCCCTTTCTCTTCTATTGAATTTTCTTGTAAGTTTGGATTGGATGATGTTATCTTAATAGATCTTTTAATGTTATCTTTATGTTTTATTAAGCTCTTGATCAAAATTGTGACCTCTCTAAGTGTCTTATGTCTCAAAATTACTTAAAAACTTGATTCTCGTATGTTTGCCTCCAATTATGTCCTTTTATAGTAAAAACTATGATTTCTGGGTTAGATACGGTCAATATACACAAGCGCATGAGTTACTGTGTATCTCCAGAAACACTTGAATTTGTAATTTCAATTGGTACAAAGACTTACACATTTAATAGATACAGTCATGTATATCAACATAAATAGGCATGTAACTCCACACGACCAGAACTAAAATTCTTTAATCTCCACTTGTTTACAGGGACTTACATACTTACTGTACATGGTCGTGTAGGTCCTTAGTTGCTTCAAATCTTCATTCCATGCTATAATTTTAATCCTAACTCTTCTCTTTTTGGTCATGAAGGCAATTATTACTTATAAATGCACTTGAAGCAAATTAAGTACCAAAAATATGACAAAACTATTAAGTATCAAGTAAAAATCATTAAATATAGTTGTATAATTATAGTCAAATAAACATTTATCAAACATCCCCACACTTAAGCTTTTGCTTGTCCTTAAGCAAATCTTAATCTAAATCATTATTGTTACAAACATCTATCCCTTATTAACTTTAACCTGTCTACTCGTACTCTAAATCATAGTATCATATCAATCAAATTAACGTACAATTAGAATCAAGTTATATTAAAACTAACCTGTATAAGGCAATATTAATAATAATCACGTCAATAATCTTTTTGAAATCAAAAACAAAAATATTTACACCCTCACCAAGATTTCACTCAACGAACTCCAGTGTTTAGGGTGAAATGTATAAGAATTCTTGAATCAATACAAAGCATAACTCTTAACCTTAAGCGTGCAATATTATCATATCTCCCCAACTTATAAATAAACTAGAAACAAAAATCAAAAGGTCTTTATAAAGGTTTAATGGGGCTTATGTAAGATATGATTGGGACAATCAAAGGTTGCTAAAATTGAAAGAAATTTATAGTAGAAAAGATTAGAAGAAACTTAGTCTTTCATAAAATAGGTATTTCATATCATGAATCCATTGATAACATAATTCAAACCCTTCTTCTCTGTTTTTTCAATTATTGCAATGTACTTTTTTTAGGTACCATAATTAATGAAGTATTATACCTTTTCAAAATTCAAATTTTAAGCAATCAAGTAGTTGTAACTACTTTCAAGGTTTAAATTGATAATAAGGCTTCAAGAAAAATAAGGTAAAAGCTAATAATGGTGTTATAATCAATGAGAAAGGCTAAGGCTTAAAATTGATTACTCTTAAAGGATAAAATATGGAGGATAATTATCAAAAAAATAGGCTAAACAAATGTTGAATCTAATTACCTTTATCATTTCAATGCTTCTAATTTAACATATGTGGTCTCAATATGCTATAATAAAAGCAAGTTCTAGAATCATCCAAGTATGCATGATAACACACATGAAAATAAAAGAGCTTAAAATTTTATATATTTTGTTCTTAGGCTCATAAGCTCACAAAAAAGATGGTCTTATGCTTATAAATAATATGCAATTTTTATTTAAATTAACTACCTCAATGACTAATGATAATACGACTAGTGAAAGTAAGTTTATTCTAACTTTCATCCTTTTGCATACTAATTCAAATCAATAATCAATAATGAAATAAAGTATTTATGGATAGATTTTAACTAATTCAAAATATCAGGTAATAAGATTCAATAACAATAATTATAATAAGCTTAAGATATTATAATCCCCTTCCATACACTTAAAATTGTACATTGTCTTCAATGTATACAATGTAAGCATATTAAAATAAAAAGTGAGAAATTGGAGAAATTTGATACTTCCTTGAGTAATAAGAATTTTATATTCAAATTTCAATGAGGTATCCATTTGATACTAGATACAAATATTCTTGTAAAATATATATGAAAGGAATAAAAATATAAAAGGAAATAAAAATAACAATAATAACAAAGAAAGATCAAACAACATTACACTAATATTTAGGCAAAATCAATAGCAACACAAAAAAAGCAAAATACACAAATAAAGAGAGAAAAAGGAAAAAGAAAGGAAAACAACTTTTTCTATGGCCTCTCGAGTCTCGCCAAATATTTTTTCTCTGGCCTGTTTCTAGATGAATTACCTTCTTACCCTCTCTACTTTCTTTTTTTGGATACTTAATTCCCATCCACCTCTTTTGTGTAATGTTCATCTTCTACTCTTAAACTCCTCCACTCGGTGTAGGCCTTCCTAGGCCTAAAGAATGGACATGCATGGTGCGACTTCGCCTTCCTTAGACTCAGGTGAATTCCCTGAGCAAATCCACATATACTCACTAACGAACCTTTACAGACCTAAAAGGCTTAAAAAACAAATTCAGCACTCAGCACCATAATGGTACGCTCAAACATTATCCAAATGTGTTAAAGGATGGAGTTTTATCTGCTCCAAAAGAGCTGCTCCAGGTTGAAGCCATGGTTTAGTCTTCAGCCCTAGTCAGCTATTTCTGGAATAAACGCCTAGCATTTCTAGTGGTGAAAGCATGGGTCGATGCTTGTTGGCATAGCGAGGGCCTTGAGAAAAACAAATGTTGATGGAGGATGGCAACTTCTTGTTCAAGTTCTTATCTAAACATCAACTACTACATATTATGGAATCTAGACTATGGGATATGTATGGGCAGCCACTATTTTAAAAAAAATGGCAACTTAGCTTAGATTGTGATAGGGGCAGCATTGATGTCTTCCCAATATGGGTTCATTTTAATAGTATACCACTTGAACTCTAGAACATTGAGGGGCTTGATTACCTAATGTGTTCAATTGGTAAACCTCTATATGTGGACTCGTAAGCAACCAATATGGAGAGGATTTGTTATGTAAAAATATGCATAGAAGTGAGCCAAAACTCAGGACTCCCGGACACACTTCCCATATTGAAGCTAGATGGAGATGGTGACCGTAAATTTGTTGAAATATCTATATCCTACACTTAGAAGCCTTCTCCTACTACTAAACAATGGAAGCTTACTGGTAAGATCTTCAAAACTGGGTGGCATGATGAACTACTTGACTTCCCTTCTACTAATGAGCCTATGGAGAAGCACCAGCCTTCTGCTGATGAGCCTATAGAGCAAAATTAAACTGTTATGATCCCTTATAGTGACAATGAAGGAAAAGAGACCTCAGATTCAGGGGACTTGCTTACTGGAAATATTGTTGCTCTTCTCATGGTTGCCTTGCCTATTTGTCAAACTGCTCAAATAGCACAATCTTGCTTAGAGTCAATAGTAGCTCTTAGACAGTTGGCCACTTCTATAAATCAACTTGCAGAAGTCAGTTGCAGTCAAGAGGATCAGGGAGGAGTCAGTACACCTACATTGAATTCCAATAGCAAAACCTATAAGAAATCTACTACAAAGAAGAAAAAGAATAATTCTAATGGGGATAACCCTCTCTCATAATACTTGTTTAGAATGTCAGAGGGTTTAATGACCCTCACAAGAAAGCTATGGTCAAGGATGTCATTTTGGAACATAAGCCTTGTATAGTTGGGTTACTAGAAACTAAAGTAAAAGCTTCACATCTTCATGAGGTCTCCAATTTTTTAGGCACAGATTGGTTTGTCTATTCTAATTTGTTTTCTCACTACCATGGTAGGATTCTTTGCTTTTATCATACCACGAGAGTCTCAACCCAAATGCTAGGTGAAAGTGACCAACATTTGCATTTATCTTGCCCTTTCGTAGGTACTACTACAAAGGTTGCAGTTTCTATAATCTATGCTTCCAATTTTCAATTTCCAATTCCAAAGGGATGTATTATAGAACATTCTGTAACACTTAGAAGTTACTATCTCAGTTCCCTAGCTAGTGCTTGATAACTTTAACTACATTAAAAATAACTGTGAAACTAAAGGTAGCAAAGGGCTCCAATCAGTCAATGGCAGGGAGCTTAAATCCTTTCTACATAGAGTTCACCTAACAATAGGTTTCTTACCTAGTCAGAAGGAAAATGGACAGAGCTTTGATCAATCCTCTTTGGTTGTCTGCTTATACTCAGTCATTCGCTCACTTGGGGATCCATTTTTATCTTATCATTCTTACATCCTTATACGCAATGTCTATCTTCCTAAATTAAGAGGAGCCCCTTTCAGATTCTTCAATGGACTCACCAAATAAGCTGGATTTTTGGATCTAGTCCGTGATTGTTGGCAATACCCTATTGAGCGTTATCATTCTTTTCAACAAATGTAGAAACTCATAATGGTCAAAGTTGATCTTAAAACCTTTTCTTCTGATAGTCTTCACCTAGTCCAAGACTCTAAATCTAAGCTTCCGATGGCTTAAAACAAGTGTTACCAGCATCCTCATAACTTTCAGTTGTGGGATATTGAATTATTGAGAACCAGAGACTACCAACAAGTTCTTTCATTACACCTATCAATTCTTCATCAGAAGGCTCAAGTTCAATGGATAAAAGATGCGGTTTAGAACACCAAATACTTCCACGCTTCAATACTCGATTGAAGAGATAAAAACATAATTATGGAGCTTCATGAGGCAATTGGGGTTCCCCTTCCAAACCAATCTACTCTACTGCACATCACTAGAGATTATTTTTCTCTACTTCTAGGTGAATCACAACCTTCTACCCCTATTGATATGACAAGATTTTTTGCCATCCATTTAACACAGGTGATGAAGGATCTTTTAATAGCCCCATTTTCAGAACATGACATTAAAGATGTTGTTTTCTCTCTGAATCCCTGAAAGCACTAGGTCTAAACAACTTCATGACTCATTTCTTCTAGCAGACGTGGAACATCACTGGTGCCCTTTTCACACAAACTAACCTAGAAACCTTGAATGCATGCAAACACTGTGAGAAGTTAATCACACCTACATTTGTCTTATTCCAAAGAAAACAACTCCCTCCTCTCTGACTGACTATCACCCCATATCATTTTGTATTACTGCTTATAAGGTCTTAGAAAAACTTCTTTCTAACCAAATGAAAAAGATTTGATGGAACATTTTTCCAAACTCAAAGTGCATTAATGGAAGGTTGATCCATTGGGGACAACATCATGCTTATGTAGGATCTCCTAAAAAATTATCAATCGGGTAAAAACTTAAAGAGTTGCATTTGGAAAATAGAATTTTATAAGGCCTTTGATATGGTCAGTTGGGATTTCATCCAAGCTTGCATAGATGCACTGGAATTTCCTACCTAATTCTCTACTTGGATTATGATGTGCCTTCGGACCTCTTCTGTGAGTATACTTGTCAATGGAACTCCCACCCAACCACTGTCATATGCTTAAGGGATCAGATAGGGAGATCCACTATCCCAATATATATTTATATTGGTTATGGAAGGCCTCTTAAGAATGCTTACTTCACAATGGAAGGTTCTCTTATCACCATAGGTACTGTCAGCTCCAACTTACACATTTAATGATGCCGATGATCTTCTATTACTATCTGGGTTTAATTTGTTTTTAGTCAACATCATTAAAGACATTTCTAAACAGATTCTCCACCATGTCTGGCCTACAAATTAATCCCATAAAAAGTAGGTTCTACTGTTGTTCAGATGTTTTTAACCTTACTAAAATTAATAGAGCAATCAGAATGGAGTTGCATTTAAATACTTAGGAGTGCCTATTTCATATGCCAGACTCACTCATAATGACTGCCTCCCTCTTCTTGAGAAATACTGATTTAAAATCCTAGCTTGGCAGAACCAATTTCTCTCAATGGCTATTATAGTCACTTTAATTATTTTTATTATTAGCAACTGGCACACTCACTGGACAAACCACTTGATCCTTCCAAAAAAAATTATTAAGGAGCTCGATCAAACCATCAAATCCTTCCTCTAGTCTGGCTCCATAAACAATGCTATAAAACCCAAGGTTAAGTGGGAACAGGTGATAATTTGGAAAAAATATGGTGGCTTGGGTATCATTTCTACTACCCTTATACAACAGGTTTAGCTTTGCAAGAAGATATGAAGATTACACATTAATAAACAAGCCATATGGATCCACGAAACCTACCTCCATTCTCATAACTTCTACTGAATCCCAGAGCACACAGGCTGCTTTTGGATTTTTAATCATATGTTAATAATTCGTGGTTTCATCTATCCCTAGATCTTTTATACTATAGAAATGGGAAAAACATTTGGCTATGTTATGAAAATTGGACTGATTTCAGTCCACTTATATAGAGAGCTGATATAGCTCACCTTCACAACAAAATTGCTCTCAATACCAAAGTTGCATCACTTATATCAGAAAGGAGTTGGGCTGGTACCTTTCGAGGCTTTCATCTGATCTCCGGATACTTCCCACATCTCAATAGTAGTCATAAAACAGATCAAATTACTTAGAAACTTAGCACCGCAGGTATCTTCACTAATCTATCCTATTATAGCATTTTTAAAGTTTCTCATTAGCTAGTTCCATGTTCCAATCTACTTTAGAGAAAGACTGTCAACCGTAGAGCCTCCATGATAACTTGGTTGGAAATAAAAAATCGATTAAGCACAAAATACAAGTGGCATGAGAGTTATGACCCTCTTTGTGAGCTATGCAAGCAATCAGTTGAGAGTAAGGATCACATATTCTTCAGATGCCTCTATTCCAAAACTGTATGGTGCCAACTGCTTCATAAAATGGAAACCTATTGTCACTCTTATGATTGGACTACCATGCTGAACTAGTTATCAATAATTCCAAGGGAAAAATTTGGATGGTTTACTACTTGCAGCAGCTTACACCATCACACACTACAACAAAAATGACATGCAGTAACACTAGACAGTAATACTTTTGACAATATGTTATATAATACCTATCTACGGTAACATTATATCTTAAAATGTTATGATTCTTAATTTGATAAGTAACATTTTATGATTTTATAACATATAATTTATCATTGATAGCAATTTTTTAAGTGTTACTAAACATTATAAAAGGTTACTATTTTAAGATGTTACGAAAGTGATGTAAAATAATGACACTT
>JANIIA010065189.1:0-10713 GCA_027478495.1 Erythroxylum alaternifolium
ATTTTATATAAATATTTTTGTATAATTTATGGGTAATTTCATTTTACATTTTACTATAATTGATTATGTTATAATTTGTGAATTTTAAAAAATACAACTACAAAATTTTAAAATTGTCTTTAAAAATTTTTAAAAATAGATTAGAGGCCTGGGCCGATTAAGGCCCAACGCACCATGGGCTGCCCAATGTCAACCAGTCCTTAAAATCTTTTCCAAGGGTCGGGCCTGGCTATCAACGGCCCTGGCCCAGCCTGACCCGTTGACATCCCTCGTTTCAGCATACTTTATTAACACATTTTCATCATCACATTATCTTTAAAGTATCATCCTAGTTTATCTCTTTTCAAGAACATCACATGAGCATCCTTCTTAAGTAAAATTTTCACCTTCATTGTACTCTTAATTCATAACCTTTTTCATCTATATAATAGCTTATAACTTATGATTTTCATACTCTTAAAAACAGAACAAATACACATATATTTATTCTTCAATGCTCATCACTCATTCATCAACATTTTTATACACTCTCGTACACTTTTACTCTATCAATTATCCCTTAAACTATTATAAGTTATTTCTCATCATATACTCAAGAACAAGACATCAATGTATAAATTAGTTCATCAACATTCAAATACTCTTGAAAAACCGTAGGAGGTAATAGTTTCGCAAACTTTCCAATTTTACCATGGTTGCCTCTAGCACAAACAAAAACAAAAACAAAAACAATCAAAAGCTAAATAGCAAATAACACCAGAAATTTGGTAATGCAGTTCGGCACTCCTACGTCTACGGAACCTTCTCCCAGATTAATTCTTTCATCGAAGTACAATAGAATTACCTAAGGCTTTACTGAGCTGACATCACTCAACCCTTGAGACTATCTCTCAACCTCACTTTCTGTGAAAGATTTTTACACTCAATAACACGACTGACTCATGTTAACCTCAACAGAGAATTTTTCTAAACAACTATTAATAGAAGATAACTAATAAAAATAACTTAAGTGATCAATCAACTAAAAATAGAACAATAATACACTTGAGATAGAAGAGAAGAACAACTTCTTGAAAAGTTCAGCTCCACTGAAATAAATCTGGAAGTCGTTGCAATAACAATAGGAAAGCAGTCCACTCAAGAGCCACTTCACAAAGCTGAACGTGTAACTTAAGCAACACCCCACAAAATCACGCACACCATACACTTCAGCTGTTCACGTAATTTAATCTTCTCATGGTCATATGAAAACATCCAGCCAAAGAACTAACTCATAAAGAGAGAGACATTTCTTCAGCTGTGTATTTCAAAAAGGCCGGTTAACGCACACTACACCATTGACGCTTAATCCATTGATTTAATATTCGACCAAAGTCTTCACAAAGTAAAAATAACCCCTTCAATGAAAGAGTTGAGTTACGCCAATATCAACATCTTACAACAGTGTTTTTCAAAAAACCAATTAACACAGCCACACACTCAAAGCACTCATGCTATTCCTATAGACATCAACCGTAGGTGTTTTCACAAAAGCTTGCCTCTTCATATTTTTTGGAAACCATTTAATTCATAAGGAAAATTCCAACAATGCCCTTCAGCCCCACATTCACGTAATTACACCATAATTCTTCACAAGATCCACATTTATTCAAGATAGGATTCTATACTATCTATAACATTATCCAACTAGCTCTTTTTGAATCTAAGATAATAAAAAATTTGATAAGTCCAATTTATAAAAATATGCCAAAATAAAATAAGTAGATATATTCAACATATATCTAACAATCTCCCTCTTTTTGGCATATTTGTCACAAATACTAAGCTCCCCCTAAATCACATAATTGAACATATAAGTATCAAATTCACAATTCATATGAACTCCCTCTCAATCCAATATCAAGTTCCAAAGAACATTCATAGAAACAATAATCCAATCATCTAAATTTCTCCCCTTTGGGACAAAAAAATGCCAAAAAGTAAGACGAATAGTCACATATATACCTTGAAATCACCCGCTGAATGGAACAGTCACCAAAAACAATTCGATGTCTTCCCTTAGGATAAAATAGTGTCAAAACGCAGAATTATAAGAATCAACAATAGGTGCAGCGAAAGAATCATAAGCACGACAAGATGAAAATTTACCACCATTCAAAGCACCGAGAGATATGCCTGAAAGAGAGAGACCCATATTGATGAGAGAGTTGAAAAGTCTTCGATGAGGACAAATAGAAGTCGCAATGCAAACTACTAAAAAGATGAGATGACAATGGTAACATAAAAACTAAAGAAGAACTAAAGAAGACAACCTTTTTTACGTTTTGTTTTTTTTCTTTTTTTTAACAACAAAAAAACTTTAAAAATGTAAAGTACACAGTCTCTGTGCCCCTCGAAGAAATTCAAACTTGAGATTGTTCCTCGTCACATTATCTCGGTTATCAACTGTCTGATTGATTTCTTCATCTGAAGTAACCGACTTATCCTCAGTTTGAACAGTTTCTTCAAAAGTAGTAACTAATTGTGAATCTAGATACTTTCTTATTTTTCCTTCACTACGTCTTTGTACTTGTACTTCACCCTTTCTAACCCAAGAGAGCTTCGGTAACATGGATTACTATTGAAAATTTAATGGAAAGTGTCCAGATTTTCGGTTTTGACCCCTTTGAAATATAATTTGTAACATCTTATAGCATCTCAATCTTATATGCCCGATAACTCCACAAAAATGACACGTCGATACAAACCTTCGATTCTTCCTCTAAGTTTCTTCTTAGACAGATCTGGATATGTCATCTTTCTCATCATTCACCTTGGAACATTCACCCTTATAACCAATTCCTTGAAGATTCCCTTTAATCTTACCGATTTCCATTAACTTGTTTAGTTTTTCTGTGCCTCCATTCAACATTCTCAATCCCTTTTCAGTACTTACTAATCTCATTCTAGCTTCACCAAGCTCATCTAATGCTAACTTCAATTTCTTTTCTAAGTCTTGAATAGTATTCTTCATAGAGAAATTTTCTTCCTTCGACCTTTCATTCTTTCTACATGTTTTTACCTCGTATAGGATTTTCCTTTTCTCTTCTTCAAGATGTTAGCACACTTCGCTTGAACATGTCCAAAACCTTGACACTTATGACATTGAATTGTCTTCACCTTTCTTTCTCGCTTGTGAGTTTTAGCTTGTTGTTTGAAGTTGTTGTTCAATGAGCTTCCGCCATTTTGCCTAAACTCGGGTCTATCCTTTTTCACTCTCTACAGCCACTTACTGAACTCTCGTGTTAATAGCTCCACATCCTCATTCTCGTCGGATTCATCTTCTACATCATTCATACCTTTTCCAGTTTCAGCCTATAGTGCCAATCCTTTGATCCTTTCTTGTTTATCCCTTAACAAATTCATCTCAAAATTAGTCAAAATTTTAATTACCTTATCCAACGACAATCATTGATGTCATGAGCTTCCTCGATTGTTGCAATTTTTGGAATGAACCTTAGAGGTTGAACCTTAGAGGTAGTGATCTCAACGTCTTCTTGAATAGTTTCAAATCAAAATATTTCTTTCCGAGTTGATGTACCTGATTTGCTATATCTCGCAATCTTTCATGAAAGTCCCCAATGGTCTCATTTTCATCCATCTTCGGTTCTTCAAACCTCACAGCTAATTTTTGTAATTTTAACGCTATCACAAATTTGGACCATTCATGAATAGTCTGTAAAGCATCTCATGATTTTTTAGCCGATTCACAGGCTGATATCATTGGGAAACGTCCTTCATTAACAGCACTAAAAATCGCATGCATTGCTTGTGAGTTTCCAAGCGCACTTTCTTCTTCGATTCTTGTCCATTCAACTGTATCTTTTCGAATTGCCTCTCCTTTATCATCAATAATCATCGGATGCGTTCACCCATGTACTACCGAGTGCCAAACTTTTGTATCCTGAGCTTGGATGAAGACTCTCATACGTGCTTTCTATGCATGATAGTTAGATCCATCCAACAGTAGTGGTCTGGTGATCGATTTACCCTCTCTTGTAGCCATATTCACGAAACTAGGATTGGCACCAACTTGCTACCAAGTTTTGAAACAATAACCCGCTCTGATACTAATTGAAAAATCGCAAGGGGCAGTAGTTTCAAAAACTTTCCAATTTTACCGCGGTCGTCTCTAACATAAACAAAAATAGAAACAATCAAAAGCTAAATAACAAATAACACTAAAAATTTAGTAACGCAGTTCGGCACTCCTTGTCTAAGTCTACGGGGCCCTCACCTAGATTAATTCTTTCATTGAAGTGCAATAGAATTACCTAAGACTTTATTGAGCCGACACTACTCAACCCTTGACACTATCTCTCAACCTCACTTCCGGTAAAAGATTTTTGCACCCAATAACACGACCTACTTGTGTTAACCTCAATAGAGGATTTTTCTAAACAACTATTAATTAAAAGATAACTAATAAAAATAACTCAAGTGATCAATCAACTAAGAACAAAATAATAATACACTTGAGATAAAAGAGAAGAACAACTTCCCGAAAAGTTCAGCTCTACTGAAATAAATCTAGAAGTCATTACAATAACAATAGGAAAGTAGTCCACTTAAGAGCCACTTCACAAAGCTGAATATGTAGCTTAAGCAATAACTCCATAAAATCACACACACCATACACTTCAGCTGTTCATGTAATTTAATCTACAGGTGGTCACAAGAAAACTTTCAGCCAAAGAACCAACGCATAAAGAGAGAGACATGTCTTTAGCTGCGTATTTCAAAAAGGACAGTTAACGTACACTACACCATTGATGCTCAACCTGTTGATTTAATATTAAGCCAAAGTCTTCACAAAGTAAAAATAACCCCTCTAATGAAAGAGTTGAGTTACACCAATATCAACACCCTACAGCAGTGTTTTTCAAAAAACCAATTAACACACCCACACACTCAAAGCACTCATGCTACTCTCGTAGCTATCAGTCGTAGGTATTTTCATAATAGCTTACCTCTTCATATTTTTTGGAAACCACTTAATTCACAAGAAAAATTCCAGCAATGCCTTTTAGCCCCCACATTCACGTAATTACACCATAACTCTTCACAAGATCCACATCTATTCAAGATAGGATTCTATACTATCTAGAATATTATCCAAATAGCTCTTTTTGAATCCAAGATAATAAAAAATCTGATTAGTCCAATTTATAAAAAATACGCCAAAATAAAATAAGTAGATATATACAGCATATATCTATTAACTCTTTCTACTCCCTTATCACCATTAACCTATCTCTAAACCACCAATAAAACCCATGTTTTTTATCTAAAAAAAACATGTTTATCCTTTCATTCATCAATTCATCGTCATATATTTTTCATTTAACAAAGCCAGATGAACAATACACTACTTACTTGATTAGCTCAACTCTTCTTCTAAAATCATCATGAAAGCCTAGCCTCCAAGTTTTACATGATCATCAATCTTCCAAAGGAGAATAGGCTAGGTTTTTAATAATAAGGTGAAGAAATAGCAAGAATCTTGAAGTAGTAAAGTGAAAGATGATGGCAACTCAATATGGAGAGTAGGGTTGATGAGAAAATGTCATGAATGGAGCAAGAGCAGTGAAGAACGAAATGAAGGAGAGCATTTAACCAAATAAGTAAAAATGAAAAACAACGTGGTTGTCTTTCAATTGAACACAACGAAGAGAGGTGTGTGGCAAAGCAAGTGACACATGTCACTTGTGATCTCCACTTGGCTCTTTTAACTACTAGTCCATTTGTCTTCCAATTTCTAATCCAATTATCACCCAATTTTTAATGTCACATGTCACTAAATCCTAAATTCACTTATCAATAATTTATACTGCCATTTGATCCTTATTTCTACTACTATTCGTCAATTTGTCATGCTACTAGATATTTTTCCTAGTCCAAAAATACCTATAATTTCAGAAAATTTCCAGATTTCTATAAAAACTTTTAAATTAATATTTATACTCACCAAATCAATTTTCAAGACAAAATATTCACTATTCACATCATAATCACATCAAAAATCATTTATATCTCGAAATATATCAAATGAGTGCATAAACAGTCATTGTAATATATACAAAAATCAATTCGTGTGTGTGTATGCTACTGTTATGCATGAGTATGAAATGCATTTCTCAATAATGTTTCTCATGTACAGTTATCTAGAGTTCTAACCCTTAGTATGAGAAAACGGGATATTTCACAAGAAACTTAGAACACTAAAAATGAAAGATCATTAACCAATAACCATTCCAGGAGTGTCAAGTTCTTGTTAAATGTGTCTTTGTTCACTCATCTTGTTCTCTTTGCAGGGATTTAGACAATGAGGCCACTGGAGGCTATATAGATGATAAGACCACTGAAGGCTATAGGTTTAATATGAAAACCTATACATTTCAAAAGGCAATATGAGGAATTATAGAGACCAGATTTCATATTTGCTCGCAAACAATGTTGGCTGCCATTCTATAAACAACTTTTGCTACTTCTATAGCTTAGAAAACCTTAAATTAAACCTCAAGACCTCCACTTTTATCTTATGAAAAAGACCTATGCAACAGTTATCTCATGCACATTCCTATCAGAAAACCCAGAAGCAAACAAGTCCCTTTTACATACCTCTCTCCTTCTCCTTTAGCATCAACCACTACTACGACTACTACTATTATAACAACTTTCACGCTCTGCAAATTACTGACACCTCACACCTAATAACACTAAAGTTCCATTCTTTCTTAGGACCTAAAAGATACTAATCTATGGATAAAACATAACTTGTCTCTTAAACGCCATCAACACCAAACCTAGAAAGTAAGCAAGTCAATGTCACCGAAATGTTAACTACAACAAAGATGTTGATCACTTCTAGTCATAGTTTATTAATGTCTTTTTAAGGTGAGATCTTTTTGCCCGATTAGTAAAACTAAAGCTATGACACCAAAAAATGTTGGAAGAAAAGAGACTCTAAAAAGGAAGAGGTCTACTTTGATGAAAGATCAAGTAGAAAATTTTAAGCAAGTAAAGAACATAGGTGGTCCAGTAGGAGTAGAAAAGGGAATTTGAGTTTAAGAGAGAGCAACTTATTGTTGCGCAAGCACTTGAATCGTAGTGTTAGTAGTGAGAAGATGATTATGGGATCTAATTATAATAATTAATCTTCAACCATAATTAATTTAACTAAATTATTTAACTACCTAACTAATCTCATTATATGATATGCAAAAGGAAATTATTTAACTATAAACTCTCTTTTTTTTTTTCCATAACTTAATCTCTAATTTATCTCTGATCACCTTAGAAATGGTTTTGATAGCCAAATCATTCTCAAGAATAACTATAAACAGCTAGAGTTTATTTTCAAAATTTTGATAATGAGCCCCACTTAACCCACTACCACCATGTAAAAAATAATAAATAGTGTCACTTCAACGATAACGTGACACAAGAAAATTTTTCACATGGTAGATTTTCTTCTCGGTGCCCTTGATTTTTTCTTTAGTTTGGGAGTTTCCACTTAAATTCTCTTATGTTGTTATTATTTCTCTATTTTCTGATTTTTTGTCTATGAAATATCCTTGGGAGTGCGTTTCGGAGGTCTAAATTCTCAATAATTGGTATCAGAGCCAAGGTGTGTTTTTCTTAAAAATTCAGAGTATGCTCTATGGTCATAGTTTTGACTGATCTTTTACATCAGAAAAGATTTTCTTGAGAAAGGTTCATTTGGTGCAGTGGAGCTTTAGTGTGATAGTGTGGAAGTGCATGTTTAGGAAAGTTATGGCTAAGGAAAGACTTGGTACTTAAGTGTGTCTGTTTGTGATTCACCTCTCTTTCCTGGGAACTTACCTGATGTACTATTCATTTCTATGGTAAAATTCATCAAGGCAGAAGTGCACAGAAAAATTGTCAAGAAATAAGGCTTCGAATCATGTCAGATTTGAAGTGGAGAAATTCGATGGGAGAATCAATTTTGGCTTGTCGCAAGTACAAATCAGGGACATTTTGATTCAGTCGGGGTTACACAAGGTATTGAAAGCAGACAAATCCTTAATATCAGTAGATGAAGATTGGGAGGATCTGGATTTGAGAGTGACAAATGGGATACGACCGTGTTTGGACAAGAATGTCCTTGCGAATGTGCATGGAATATCTGTTGCAAAGGAGCTTTGAAAAAAACTCGAGAAGTTGTATCAAACAAAGGGCATCTCAAATCGAGTGTACCTGATGGAGCAATTTCATACACTGTGGATGAGGGAAGGTACTACAATTTTAGATCATTTAAGTGTTCTTAATGGAATCGTCTCTGAACTGGAGGCAATTGGAGTTCATATAGATGATGATGATCAAGCTTTGAGACTCATCTGGTCTCTTCCACCTTCCTACGAACACATGAAACTTATTTTGATTCGTGGGAAGGAAAAGACAGTTTTTTCTGAAGTTATCGGAAAACTCTTTTCAGAAGAGAGAAGACTGGGTGATGGAAGAAATGTTCTTCCTAAAGACTCAGCTCTGGTGGTAGTTGAATATAGGAAGAAAAAGAACTCCATGAAGAAAAATATAGTATGCTGGACGTGTGGATAATCTGGGCACGTGAAGAAAAATTGTTCGAGAGGTGGAGCTGGTTCTGTAAGAGGCTTCGGGTCAGTTAATGGATAGACTGACAATGTCGCTAACATTGTCTCCATGGATGATGATTTTGCTTTTGCTCTCTAAAAGGGGGCATGTGCTTCCTCATGACATACTGCTAATCCCAAAGTTGCCATGATAGAGGATGTGTTACTGTTAGTAGGTCCACAAGTTTGCACACGGGCATTGGTTTGGCATTGATCTAAGGTGTGTGGTAGAATTTATGTCGATGGCTGATGAACTTCCAGGAAAGCCAAACATGGGAGTTGTACCATAATTTTTTTAGCAAGGTTATTTTCGACATATGTCGAAGTGAAAGGCTTGGAATTGGTTTATTCTGAGTGGGTATGCTTTTATGGTGTGGCATGATGCTATGAAGCATGATAATTCTCTATATTGAGAGTTATGTTATTTTCAAGAGATCTTCATTGAGGTGAAGTGTAGTTGTGGGATCAGCCAAAGTTGCCAAGGTGGAGATTGTTGAATTTTGACTCCTTTGTTTGTCCCATATTGGTTGGGGAAAATAATTGGGGCAAGGATCTTGCCTATATAAGAAGGATGCTACCTCCTTGATTAGTGCACCAATACAAAGTCAAAAATTTGTATAACAAATTTTGACTCTAGTTAAATTCCACTTTTGAGGTGAGAGTTGGAGAGTCTGTTTTAGGTATTTCTTTGTGTGTGTATTGGTGTATTAGGAAAGTGGGTGAGAGAAGAAATTGTATAATTGTAAGAATTTTTCACATAGTAGATTTTCTTCTCGATGCCCGTGGTTTTTTTCTTCAGTTTGGGAGTTTCCACATAAATTCTCTTGTGTTGTTATTATTTCTCTATCTTTTGATATGTTTATCTATGAAATATCCTTGGGTGTGAGTTTCGGAGGTCTAAATTCCCAATATGATTAAAGTTGTCAAAATTTTGTCTATTTAGAGTCTAATATAAACTTTTTAAAAATGTTAGGATTCAAATTAAATGCTTTAAAATGTAAAGGTTTAAATTGTATTATAATGAATCATTGCATTTTTTCTGTAATTCTTTTGCAAAAACCAATTCAAATTTTATAAATGGGCAAAAATAGGATTTTAGATGATATATATGTAGTTTATATAATCAAAACATATCAATTTCTTAGATTTCCTTATAGAGAAACTCGAAAACCTTTATTCAAATTCATACAATCATAAAACTACTTTGAAACCACCTGTTAAATATAATACAAGTCTTAATGATCGGTCCAAGATCAATAGTGAACGTGTACAAACAAAGATAATTCAAAAAATTATACATTTTACAATCCATTTCTGGATGAACAAGCTATTGTATACCTTAAGCAAGCTGACATATGATGGAATGTTTTTTTTAAATACAGGGGAAAGAAACAGAATGAAAAAAGAAAATTAAAAAAAAAATAACTCGGCCCACGGCTATAAATCGCTCCCTGGTTATCCTTCTAGAGAAGATCCAAGATATCTGATGGGGGTGCTGTCAAAACCTGTAAACCTGGACTCGCTAACAAGGCTAATTTAGCCAATTTGTCTGCACATTGATTTCCTTCGCGGTAAACATGCTGAAGCTAGATGGTCTACTCACGATCCATCAGCTCCATTATATCCTGCACCAATGGAAAAATGTCAGTCATAACCCGTTGTGAGGAAGAAATAATATTAATAATCTCTAAGGAATCTATCTCGAGAACGATATGACGGTAATTTCGTTCCCAAGCAATGCTTAACCCATCAGACACCCCACGTAGTTCTGCTATTAATGTTGTGCAATCGCCTATTCTAGATAAGAACCCGCCACACCATAGCCATGTGTTGTCCCGAAATAATCCTCCAGTGGCTCCAGTACCCGGGGCTTGTTGCACAGCTCCATCCGTATTGAGCTTTATCCATCCGTCCGACGGTGGACGCCAGCTTACGCGGTCACCAGTTGCGCTTTCCTGATCCAGTGTACATAATCGAGGACTAGGCTGTAACAGCCCAGACCACCCGCTTGCAGATATTGTCCGCTTTGGGCTTGGCCCGCACGGTTTTGTTCTTCCAGACT
>JANIIA010065270.1:0-10709 GCA_027478495.1 Erythroxylum alaternifolium
TTTATTTCACTAACTAGCGAAATAAAATTTTACTCACATTGTAATAAATAATTAATCTCCAAAAATGATTTTATCATGATCCCAAAAATTATTCTAAGGAAAAAATTCAAATCTCATGCTTATTACATAAACTATTATGCTTAATTTAACGAAAAATTTCGGGGGCCAACAGCTGCCTCTTGTCTCCATCCAAGATTGTATTGCATGTTATTTTCCATTCTTCTTATAGTATAGAATTGGCAATTGCCGTTTGATGATAGGATTTATGAATGTTGAGATGTTCTCAACTTTACTTCAGATTTTTTTATCTTTTATTTAATGAAATTTGATTGTTTTTATGTTTATTGGATTTATTATGATTAATTTCTATGATTAAATAATTCGGTAGTAAACTAACAGGGTGAATCGAATGAAAAATTATTAAATTGGGCTAACGAGAGTTAGGTGATTTAATAAGAATGACAAATTAATCAAATCAATAATTATATGAAAAGAGATTTTACATAAGTTCTCGACAGTTTATTGGACAACTTCAGATCTAATTGTAGATAGGTTGTTAATTAAGAAATTGCAATTTCCATAATTAGATTAGTGTTTATATTTTAGGGTTAATGGTTATAACCCGAGAGAGAGTAATCAACCCTAGGATTGTCTAGAACTAATAATCTTGTAAGTCAAATCGATTAGGTTAGTGTTAAAGATAGGTAAATTCCCCTTTCTCTCAATTGATAGTTTTTTAAGGTTAATTCTTGAGTGTGTTGCAATAGCTAAGTTGTTCAAATTTTTGTAATTAATTCTTGGATTGAATTGCGAGATAAAATTAAATTCTTATTTTAGTTTTGCTATCTTTTGAAGTTCTGCGAATTGTGTTGGCCTTAGATTTCAAGACTAGATTATCCCTCCTTGTGGGATCGACACCTTAGATACTAAATGAAACCCATGCACTTGTAGATTATCGAGGTTAACTAATTAAAACTTACATACATAAAAAAAGCCACGATCATTTATATACCCATAAGATCAAAAGAAGACTACTTTCACTTGTCCTTACGGGACTTTTGCTTATACGAGGATGACTTTTGGTCTACATAATACACTAGCCACATTTCAAAGGTGCACGATGATGCTCTTTACAGATACGAATGAAGACTTCATGTAGGTATTTACAGATGACTTCTCTATTTTTGGAGACTCTTTTGATCATTGCTTGTTTAATTTGGATAGAGTGTTACAAAGATACGAGGCGTCTCATTTAGTTTTGAATTGAGAGAAGTGTCATTTAATGGTTCAAGAGGGAGTTGGTTTGGGCTATAAGATCTCATGCAGGGGGATTGAGGTAGATTGAGCTAAGATTGAAGTGATTTAAAAGCTCCCACCTCTTACTAACATCAAGGGCATTTGAGCATTCCTTAGTTATGCAGGATTTTATAGACGGTTCATCAAGGACTTTTCTTTTATTGCTAGACCCTTGACTTACTTGTTAGTGAAAGGTGTGTCTTTTGTGTTTGGTGATGATTATTTAGATGCATTTAACAGGTTAAAGAAGGCACTTACAATAATACCTATTTTGATGTTGCCAGATTGGTCATTTCCTTTCGAGATCATGTGTGATGCAAGCGATATGCCATTGGTTGTGTACTCTAACAGAGGAAGGAGAAAAGGCTATATGTAATTTACCACGCCAATAAGACCTTAACAGGGAACAATTGAATCACACCACTACTGAGGAGGAGTTGCTTGTAGTGGTATTTACATGTGAAAAATTTCGATATTATCTTTTGGGATCATAAGTTATTGTTTTCACAAATCATGCAACATTTCGTTATCTTTTTGCAAAAAACTATGCCAAGGCAAGGCTCATCCAATGGGTGCTATTACTCCAAGAATTTAACATTGAGATTAAGGACAAGAAAGGAGCAGAAAATGTTGTAATGGACCACCTATCGAGACTTAAAGGGGTACAAAATGAAGAGGAAGAGGTAATTGAAGGGCGTTTCCTTGATGAGGCTATAATGATGGTAGAAAATCCTTTGCTTCTTTGGTTTGCAAATATTGCCAATTATCTCTCAGGTGGTATTCTACCCCCTAATATCTTGCACCAACAAAGGAAGTATTTCCTATTTCAATGTTCTCGCTATATTTGTGATGAACCTATGTTATATAAAATATATGTTAACAGTTTGATTCGTATGTGTGTCCCTGAAATTGAAATGCCTGAAGTTTTGACTTAGTGTCATAGTTCAGTTTATATAGGACACTATAGAGCGAACAAGACAATCGCTCATGCTTTGGATTATGGATTTTACTGATCAAACTTGTTCAAGGATTGCTAATATTTTGTATTACCTTGCGATAGGTGCCAAAAAGTGGGTAATATTTCAAAGAATGCCACTTTTAAACATCATGGAGGTGGAGATATTTGATGTGTAGGGCTTGGATTTCACAAGACCATTCCCATCTTTCTTGGGTAACTCTTATATAATTGTTAGAGTTGATTATATGTCTAGGTAGGCTGAAGTGATAGCTACTTCAACAAATACTGGCAAGGTGGTGCAACGGTTCATCAAAAAGATCATTACTAGATTTGGGGTGCGTAGAGTTATCATAAGTGATGGAGGGATTTATCATGCTAGTTTGAATGAGATTAAATGCATGTGTGAACTCAAATTAGGCCATTTGAGTGGAGAGTGAACCATGTGGAGTGATGAAAGTAATTGACTACATAAGTTTACTCAAAGCTTGACACTTGAGCAATAAGGTAGTGTATAGAAGCATAATGGATTTTCATTTGAGCCCATGTAAGGAATTGAGCCTTTATGACTCCATTCTATAGTCATTTCATTTCCTTGTTTTTGTGATGCTTCCTTATGTAATTACCTTTAGAACTTATTTTGAATCGGTTTAAATCTACAGGATGCATGTTAGATAGAAATGATTAAAGCCTTCTTTATTTTAACCTTTGGCTTAAATTACCTACCTGTTATTATCCCTTGCTAGCCCTATTGAGCCTTTAACCTTTTGTTTCTTACAATCACCCCATTTTTAAACCTATAAACCCTATTAGATTTCCCAATCACAAGTTAATAGAGTGCGAAGTGATACTTTTAGTTTGGGAAATTTTTTGGCTACAATTTTGTTCCATTTTGTGATGCTTTGAGTAGATTTTAGTACTTCTACTCTTAGAGCATATTGCATTTAGTTGTTATTTTCTATTCATTGTTTCTTTATTATGATAAAAAAAGAAAGAAAAGAAAAAGGGATAACATTTAGTAGCATCAATAAATGTGGAGTAGCAGTCATATCCATCTACATATCTCAAAAGGTTATCTTTGTCATCCCTTTGTACACTTAGTACTTTATAAATGCTTATGATAAACCCCAAAAACCTTTTTGACCCACCTTAACCCTAGCCAAATTATAACCCAAAACAAAGTCCTTTTTTATCTATCTTAGCATGTAATCATTATGGAAGAGAATTAGTGTATCAGCAAGCTTATGATAATGTGGTTTCCTATAGGAAGTTTGAGAGAAACACTAACTATCAAAAACTTGAGAGAAATGAGTGAAATCCGTAAAGAAGGTCCATTTTAACTATATACTTATCTTTAAGTGATGGTTTCATAAATTGAGTTCGCTTATGTGCACTAATGAAAATTAGTCATTATGTGGATAGTAGCTTGACACTTGAGTTGGCTAAAGTTTGAGGGATTGCATGCTTTAGTCTTTCTGAAAATGAACTAATATAATTTTATTGATTGCATTTGATTTTTTCTTGAGGACAATCAAAAGTTTAAGTGTAAGGATGTTGATATTTGTAGAATACATTATGCTTTAGTGGGTAGTTTGCTGTGTGTTTAGTATGTGTTTAGGTTAGAATTGTGTTAATTTGTTAAATATTTTTGTTTTACGTGTTTCATAAGTTAAAGTATGCTTTTAAGCTTCAATGTTTTAATGTTGTGTATTTGAGGTGCCTTGATGAATTTGCTACTATTTTAGGGTTAATATCGAAGAATGGAGGAGTTTCGAAGGGATCCAAGATCCTTTTCCACATAAATTATCGATCTAATTTAATTCTGGTTTCTATTAAATCACCTATCTCTTGTATCTCCAATTTAATCATTTTTCATTAGCTTCACCGTCTCAGTTTATTATTGAATTATGCAATAGTAGAATCAAACCACAACAATATCTAATAAACACATAAACAATAAGATTCTCGTTAATTCAAGAATAAAATTCTAAATGTGAGTTTAGTACATCCCTGACATTCTAGATCCTATCATCACTTGTTCAATCCAATTTTATATAATAATAAAACTAAAAAGAACAGGAAATACAACCTAAAATGGATGATGGGAGGCGGCAATGTCGAGAAATCTCCTGATCTGGGAAGTGCTCCGACTCAGCTTCCTCTCCTCTTCTCTCTTCCTTCTTCTTTTCCTCTGTCTCCCAATGATATCTCTCTAAGGTTTCTTAAGGTGGCTAATGCAAAAAGCTTGTTTCTTTGCCTCTTTTTGTTCTTTTTATATCCTCTTATGTTTAGAGTAACCCTAGGTTTTTTTGGGGTTAGAAAGGTCTAAAAAATCCCTCAAAATTTGATGTTCGTAAGTGTCTGTGTGTCTGCCTAACGTAGGCTATGGCAGTGGCTTTGCAGGCCACGATCATGGCTCACATTCTAGCCTTTTGTCACAATCATGGCATTCAGACCATGATCGTGGGTTATTCCTTGCACTTCTTTTACGATCGTGGCATGTATGCCACGATTGTGGGCCAAATCTAAAGCTTTTGTCAAGATCGTAGCCTACTTTCCATGATCGTAGGTAGTTGTTTTAACCCGAATGTCTCCAAAACTCCTCCGTTTTTTTATGTTGACCCTAAAACACTAGGAAACACATCAAGATACCTCAAAAACATAATATTTAAGCTCAAAGACTTTTACTAACCCATAAAATACTTAAAACGTAAATAATTAACAAACTAACACAATTCTAACCTAAACACGTACTCAATGATTGAATTAACGGCTAAAAACATATCAAACTATGCCCTAAAATACCATGTAATTTACACTTATCAACATCCCCACACTTAAATGTTTACTTGTCCTCAAGCAAAAAAAATAACAAACAATACAAAATCATAAAGCACACAATGCAATAATGAGAAAATGGCTTCAACTTCATGAACAAGTTCAATTCTAAACACAGTCATTCAAGTTATTCCAAATCATGAACATGCAAAATCTGTGTCTATTAGGTTTGGACTAAATATACATATTAATCAACACCCAAATTTCAGGTTATTCACCCTTTTCAATTGTACACATAAATATGAACAATTATTTGGTCATTCAAATTCTGTGACTACTCCTAAGTATCTTTTTATGAAAAGTTAAGTTATTTACAAGTTCGGTAAGTTTTTAATAGAAAATAATTTCTTTAATTACTTTTTGAGGACATGGGCCTAGTCTTTTTACACAAAGGCAAACATTGGTGATGAATGTCGATCCGACTACTCGACTAAGTCATGTTTTTATTAAGTTACTTAGATGGAATGTCATTATAGCCTTTTGATGCGAAGGCACACATTTATGACATATGTTAATCCAGTTCCTCAGTTACATTATGTTCTCAACTAGCTACTAGCTACTAGCTCTATTCATAACCCGAAGGCCAGTGGAATAGTTATTTATTTAAAATTTACAAACATTTTTTGAATACCTACTTTGTTGCTTTAGTTTGTTATTTTTATGAAAAAAATACTAGCAAAGCTACTTTAGTCAAAAGACGTAAAATTATGAATGAATGTGACAACTTATTAGGTGATAAACTAACACTAAATCCTAATTAACTTGCATATTTAGCCAAAGAACCTAGATCACTAATTTTGCAAGCTAATGACTCTTCATAACCAAATAGATTGTGTTCAAAATTAAATCGATTTCAATTTATCTAAACCATCGACACATTCACAATATGCAACTTATCAAACTTTCATACAATATGCAAAATTCACACCCAAAGCAAAACACACAACCCTACTCACACTTGCACAACACATTGTCCTCAATATGAGGAGGCAAACAAAAACACATGGAAGGAAGAAACATAAAATAAAATAAAATAAAAATAAAAATAAAGACTAAATTTAAAAGAAAATGGTTAAAAATATAGTCTCACGGTTATCGATGCAGGGATGGTGTCAGAGTTGGCAGTTTGACACCTTGAGCCTTGAATTATTGATGAATCTAGTGTATATCCTAGCTCTGATGTTGTTGTGTGCAGGCCAACTCCATCATCCTTATAGAGTTCTTCGTAAGTGTATTTGTAATTACCTTAGTATTGTTAGAGATTGTATTGAGCACTTTCTTCCAACTAGTTCTTATGTGTCTTCTTCCTCTTTAGACTCCTCGCTAGTCAAGTCCTCTTCTGCCTACTGAGGTAGCATTATGCTAGAACTCACTTGACTGATCTTGATCTTCACATGAGTCTTTTGACTAATGTCCAGGAGTTCTATGTTATAGCATTTAAGGATTTTAGCATGCCATAAGTGATGGTGATTTAGGAAATCTAGGAGGTAGATGGTTAAACCACTATAATCCACCCCATAGAACTCAACATGTAGAGTCCCAATAATAGCAATCAGCACATCTGTGGAGGTGCACATTGGGATGTTGTGATCCATGCACTACAACAAGAAAAGTTCCTTTGTTGAGCACTTGTTGGTTTTTGATTTGTCAAAAACCATTTGACATATGAATTTATATAATAACAAATGCGCATGGGTTTGTATAATGTTACTGTGGGCATTCTTAGTGGTGAACCACTCCAACCCAATGAGCTCATTTTAGTAGTGAGAAGCACGAAAATCATAATGTTAATCGACAATGGAATATTTAGGAAAATCGCAAATATCACACATGATTTCAATGTTTAGCTCATAAGGTTTCCCTTACAACCTAAACCACATATCTTTAGGGTTACTAGGATTAAAATAAAGAGAAGTAAAGAATTCGAGGGTGAGATTCTGATAGATAGGATATTGGAAGTGTATAAACTTGCCCCACTGCCCTTACAAACTAAACCACATATCTTTAAGGTTATTAGGATTAAAATAAAGGGAAGTAAAGAATTCAAGGGTGAGATCACGATAGATTTGATATTGGAAGTGTATAAACTTGCCCCACTAAATTCTTTCTGCTAAATTCTCTACCTTATCTCAAAATTCTATCCTTTCAAATGTATCAAAATCAAAGTATTTGGGGACTACTATCTTTTTAACATTAAGGGATTGGAATCAAATACCTTCCTCCTCTATGTTGATTAGGAAGGGTGCTTTGAAATCTATCACCCTGTTCCTTCGCCCTTAGCCTGAGACTTTATTTCATCTCGATTATTGGTTGCACTTCGCTGACTGCTTAATATGCGGCATAATGGACTCCAAATAGGTGAAGGTTGGAATAAAGTGGAAATTTAGAATTTGGTTAGAGAGAATTGAGAGTGTTAGGAGGTTCTAACTTAGAGAGATAAAGTTAAAATGAAAACGAGTGAAAAAAAAGTATGAAATGAATATATAGGTGAAGGAAGTGTATAATGGTAAAAATTTTAGCTGAAAATCATATGGACAGTTTTACCCTACCGCAGGCCACGATTGTGGCCTACAATATTCCACTAATTTTCCTTCTTTTGTTCTTCTACACATTCCCGAGGTCCCTTCCTAACTCTTCTATAGCTCTGTCACCTCTTTTTTCTACTTACTTCCTCAATCATCTACCTCATGTCGAAGTCTTATGCCTTCCCAAACTTATTTGGAAATGAAATAGCCTAACTACAAAATTCAAACAATGTAAACGTCAAAGGAAATAACATGTAATTTGATAGTTATGCATTAGTGTGTGTTTTTCTAAGTATTTAACATATGTTTCTTGCATAAGAGGTTATTATTGTTTTGTTTTACGATTTATTTTGTATGTTTTTGTTTAGTTTGATCTCTATTGTTGTTATTTTATGTTTGATGTTGATTTAGGGTAAGAATTGATCATTTTGATGTAGGAATAGAGGGTGGCCACCTTTACGATTGAGCTAAAGACTAAGATAGGAGAAAAGAAATTAAGGAATTATAATGCAAGAACCCACGAATGCGGGATTTATGCCAATTCCCACGATCATGGGATGCCTAACCCAACGAGTGGGGCTCACTTATTTTTTAGGTTTTCATCACTATATAAGGATATAAACCCTTATAGTCAAGAAAGCATCAGTGGAGACTTGCCTCCTTGAGTAAAAACACTGGTTTAGAGTCTTGAGAGAGGTAGAGAATCAAGGTTTTTCATTCATAACTAGTTAAAAAGCATACTGATGCTGGATTTTCCAAAATCAGGAAAACAAGAGGAGGAGTTTGATTCATTTAGTTTTCTTTTTTTTTTCTAGCATTTGTATGATGGATTATTTGATTGTTAGCGATGTTAATGACATCTTGAGTAGCTAATTTAATTGTAGAGATTACTTTTGAACTTCATGTTGAATTGTTATTTTATTGATCTGAATGAATGATGTACTTATACCTTGCAATATATTGAGAGATTTAGTTAGGTAATTTGTGTAAGGTTGTGCAATGAGAATTGGAATTCTAAAGACCTACATTCATCAAATTAATTGATTAGTTAGAGAGAGATCTTGGTTAACTAGTTGATCACCTATAGAATAACTTAATAACTAGTTGAATTGGTGGATTGATTCTATAGATTGAGAGATTACTTAATCTTCTCCATTTAATTTGGCTAGGGATAATTAATTACACCCTGAGAGAGGGTAGTTAATACATTGTAATATCTTAGGTCAGGCACAGTTCAATTAACAAAATTGGAGGGAGATAAGATAGGGAAAAGTGATCTCTAGTTGTTAAAATCTTGAATTTTGAGTTTCTACATTTTTGTGTTATCATTTGTGCAATGTTAGTTGTTTAATCTAATTTAATTTTTCAGTATATATCCATAAAAAATTGGTTCTTAAACAAATATCAATATGAATTAAGTGGTGCCTAAGCACAATCCTTCTGGGATTTATATCACTTTTTGCTACAAGTCACGACCTGTATACTCATGGTTTTGAGCATAAAACTAGTAGTCGTTTCTTAATTAACAAGTTTTTGGTGTCATTGCCAAGGATTGCTTGTTTAGCATCTTGTTTAGTTTAGGTTACTTTGATTTAAGAGTTTTTGATACCTTTTCTTGTGTAATTGCAAGTGCATAAACATAAGGAGCACCCAAAGATTGATTGAATTTAGTAATGAAGAGTTATCTGATATCACAAGGCACAAATGAGAGTTAAGAAGAGCAAAGCATCAAGACATTATACGAAGAAATATGGCAAAAGAAGGAGAGAAAGGAGGAGCTAAGAGGACATTGATGGACTTTATGAGGCCAGGTTTTAGTCCTTAAGGAGTTACAAGGCCAACAATTTAAGCTAATAATTTTAAGATCAAGCCGGCAGTCCTCAACATACTTCAAAGTAGTGTATAATTTTATGAGTTGTCTAACAAAGATCCCAACGCCCATATTGCAAATTTTTTGGAGATTTGCAACACCTTCCAGTTTAATGGGATGTCTGACAATACTATGCATTTGCGATTGTTTTCTTTCACTTTAAGAGATTAGGCAAAGGCGTGGTATAACTCACTCAGTTCAAGGCAAATCACAACTTAGGAACAACTAGCCCAAGTGTTCCTTACTAAATATTTCCCATTGACTAAGACAAAAAAAAATCATAAAGGAAATAAAAATTTTTCAATAGAGTGATGGGGAGTCTTTATATGAAGCCTGAAAGAGGTTTAAAGAAATTACAGAGAAGCTATCTCCACTACAACCTTCTAAGGGAGTTCCTATTGTAGACATTCTATAATGGTGTAAATCAGAGCACAAGAAGAACCATAGATGCAACTGCTAGAGGTTCTTTAATGAGAAAGACTATTGATGTAGCTCATGACCTTTTGGACGAATTGGAGCAATTGTTGTATGTAGTCAAGTGAGAGGAGTAGACATGGGCAAAAGGAGCAAAATGATATGATCCCGATTGACTCCGTTATAGCTTTACAGGCACAGATCACAACCCTTACCAAGCAGTTGAGCATCATGCAAGGAGCATCTTCATCTACGGCCAAAGATATGCAATTATAGTGTGGGTTATGTGGGAAAAACAACCATGGGTCAATTTATTAATTCGTGTTAGGAGTCAATGGTACAAAAACAGGTAAATTATTTACGTCAACCACAAAGAGGTAGTAATCCCTACTCTAACACTTACAATCTGGGATGGAAAAACTACGCAAATTTTTCTTAGAGTACTAACAATATAGGTGGCTAAGCAAGACTGTAAGGACCTCCTAGACTTCAGCAAGATCAACTTAGATCTATGGAGAGCAAAATGGACGAGCTAATGGATGTTTTGGGGTCCAAACCAGTAAATCAAGAAGAGAACCAAAAAAGGATGTTTCGAGCCAAGGGGAAAGTCAAAAGAGGATGAAGGCAAAGTTTGATCAGATCGTTAAGATCCATGTCCCATCCATCCACAATTTGGAGGTTCAGATAAGTTAACTTTCTAATGGTTTGTCTTCTAAAAGTGCATGTAGCCTACCTGTAACATCCCCTCACCAATTGGAAAGGGTATTTTGGTCATTTTGGATCGGGTTAGAGTTATTGAACGTGTTTTGAC
>JANIIA010065301.1:0-10708 GCA_027478495.1 Erythroxylum alaternifolium
AAAGAGATACAAAAAACGTTTCAGCTATAAGGTCAGTTGGATAAAAAGGAAAAATAAAAGTTTCATGTCAATAAGCCCATGGCCCGCACTTAGCCCGGACTAGAAGGGCGGGTGACGGCGCGCACGCGTGTGGTCTTTTATCAAAGCCTACTAGAATCTTCAACTATGAGGACAAAGAATGTTAACAATAATAAACCCTTCAAACTTGTACTCCCTTACCAATTTGGGATAACAAGACATAGAGAAAGAAACAAATTTGTGCCTTTACTCCAACAAGCTGCAGACATCTGTTATTTGTTAGTTGACCTGTTCTATGATGCTCTGGCGCGCAGTAACCATGTGTTCCCATTACCTTGGAAGACACGTGTGTCTTGTCTCCCACTGGTCCAAGCTTGGCTAGTCCAAAATCGAAAAATCTTGCATTGTAATCCTTGTCCAGCAAAATATTGGATGTTTTCATGTCACGGTAAATTACAGGAGTATTTCCCTTGTTATGCAAATATTCTAAGCCTTTGGCTGCACCTAGTGCTATTTTCATCCTTGTAAACCATTCTAGAGGCTTTTGCTCCCGTGAAATATCTGAAAATTCAGAATTTGGGTCAGTGGAAAATCACTTATTACAATTATTCAATCTTTCACGGCTAGTTGTGTGAATAACCACTGGGAGTTAAACCAATGAAGATTAAAGGTTTTAGCATGTTTATACGAGCTCAAATTTTATTGACTCATGATCCTTCCAACTATAATACCGACGGATCATCTTGTTTTGTTTCAATTACACAAATGTAGGTAAACTAAGTAATGATTGTTTACTGAAAAGATGGTCTTCTACGGATCCTGAGGACATATACTCGTAAACCAGAAGCCTTTGATCTCCATCAGCACAATATCCAATAAGGTTTACTAGACTGGAATGGTGTAAGATACTCAACATCAACACTTCAACAAGGAACTCCCTGTTTCCTTGCAGTCCATTTCTATCAAATTGCTTTATTGCCACAATTTGAATAAAAATTATCCACTTTTAGTACTCAAAATTTGTTCGTTGAAAGAAAAAAGAGAAGAAGAAAACCCGAAGAAAAGTTGGTTTACAACATTGAAAAAGGAATCTAATGTACCTGTGCAGTTTTCTCAAGTTTCCCTTGATAGACTCTTCCAAATCCACCTTCACCTATCAGACACTCATGCCTGAAGTTCTTAGTGGCTGTGGCTAATTCGCGAAAGGTGAAAGTTTGTGCTGCTATATTTATTTTGGCATCGTCCTTTTTTTTTAAAATAGAAATTTGAATTAATGAAAGAAAATTAAAGTTACAAAACAATGATGTCCAAGGGAGTACCCTTAACACACAACACAACATAATATAACTACCAAGTCAAATACAGAAATAAAAGAACATTGCTAGGCGTTAAGATGATTCTTAGTTAACCAGGCAGAGAATGGTGCTACGGTAATACCAATTCCCTGACTCCTCTTATAACTTCCTCATTTAGCATTTCCCCTGTTTTGCTAATGGCTGTAAATTATCTTGCGTTTCCCTCCTTCCATATGCTGTCATACCTATAGTAATGGTAAAGGTCCCTCTTTCAGCTCTTGGTATAGATGAATGACTTGTCAACCAATGGATGGTACTAGTTAGTGAATTATGAGAAATATTCCATCCACAATATGACTTGACTTGCTCCCAAACCAAAGTAGCAGTAGGGCACAAAAAGAAAAGGTTGTCTCTTTATTCAGCATGCGTTAAACATAATGGACAGGATCTATTAATATTGACGTAGGAAAGTCGATCCGCAGTACTAAGCTTATTCTTCATGGTCAGCCAGAGGAGGAAGGAGACCTTTGAAAGGAGGTTTCTGTGCTAGACAATGCTGCTCCAGGCTACACTAGGTATCCTTACTCGAAGAAGCTCGACTATGCGTTTCTTCTTTAACTGGTTTATAGGTTGATTCTTCCAAAATAATAAATCAGAGCAGTTTGAAGGGAGATAATGGGGTTCTAAGTATTGGAGATAATCTAGGAAGTCCCAAGAGTCCCCCCTGATGAAGAAGCTCAACTTAGTGGTGGTAGGAAATGATAGAAGGCTTAGATTAGAATTTTGGAGTTGAAAAATGGAGCTATCCCCCATCTAATTGTCAAACCAAAAGGAGGTTCTATCCCCATTCCCAACTTTGCAGACAACATCATCTTGAACTAAGTTCTTGAGTAGGAACAACTGGTTCAAAAAGTAAGATTGAGAAGGATGCACTTTGATTTCCTAAATGCTCCTTCCTTTGAGGAAGTATAAATGAATCCAATGAATCCATACCAATTGTTTGTCCTGTAGGATCCACCATAACCGTTTGAGGATAAGAGCTTGGTTTGTGAGCTTTAATGGGGTGATATTTAAGCCATCTTCTACCTTTGGAACACCTAAATCAGCCCATTTAACCTTAGCAATCCCTCTAGTGCCATTTGAGTGGTTCCATAGGAAGTTTTTGAATAATCGCTCCACCATTTTAATTATGTTCCTGGATAAAAAGACATGGGAGCTTCAATATACGTGGAGAGAGTTGAGAACTGTCTTTAAGAGTTGAAGTTTTCTAGCATATGAGAGGAAAATAATGTAAACCTTTTGTAATTTTTTTAATAACGGGGAGACACTTTGAATATCGTAGCCTCTTAGTTGATATGGGTAAACCCAAACAGAGTAGGGGGATTGCATAACTATACCAATGGCCGCAGTTATAGACTCTTCCAAGTGGTGAGCTCTTTAGGATGGAATGAAATGGCTTTTGTGGAAGTTGATCTATAAACTTGATATATTGGTGAATGGCTTCAGTGCTCTGGTAAAGGTTCTAATGGATTCCAACTTTGCTCCACAAAAAAGTAGAAGATTGTTAGTAAAGGAAAGGTGAGTTAAGCTAACCTTCTTGGAGCGCGACTGATAGCTAAACTTGGGGTTTGCTTCCACTTCCTTAGTAATGATAAAGCTCAATGTTTGCATACACAGAATAAATAAGTAAGGCGAGAGGGGGTCCCCTTGTCTTAATCATTTAGCAACCTTGAAATAAACTGAGGGGCTACCATTGATGAGTACAGAGAAACTTACTATAGAGATACACTCCTTTAGCCAGTTAATGAAGATTCTAGGAAACCCGTGGGCTTCCAGCATTTTCCAGTTAAAATTCCAAGCTAACATTATCAAAGGCATTACAGAAGTCGACTTTAATTATGCAATTTAGCATATAATGGTATCTAGTGTGGCCTTTTAATAATTCTTGAACTATTGGAATATTGTTCCCAATATGTCTGTTACACATAAAAGCATTTTGATTATCACTAATGAGGGAGGAGAGAACCCTTTTCAGCCTCGTTGCTAGGATCTTTGAGATGATCTTGTATAGGACATTTGAATAAGCGATTGGCCTAAAACCACTAAAATTAGAAGGATTAGAGCATTTAGGAATCAGACACATGAAAGTTTTGTTGATCTCTTTAAGTAATCTACCATTAAAAAAAACTCCTTAAAGGCTTCCTTAATAAAGGGTCCTATAATCACCAAAGATTTCTGGTAGAAGTAGGCATTTAGACCATCTGGTCCAAGGGCCTTCTTGCCATCTATAGCAAAGACAACATCCTCAATCTCTTTATCTTCAACTAGTTTGGTTAGAGAAGCTGCCTCCTCAGAGGAGATCCTTTTGGAAATAATCACAGAGACGTTAGCATGAGAGAACTGGGCCGAGCTAGAGGTACCAAGCAAGTTAGAAAAATAATAGACTGCCTCATTTTGGATGTCTTTAAGCTCATAGAGCTGGCCACCATCCTCCTTAGTGATAAGGTGGATACAGTTCTAATTTTTCCTAGCCATATTAGTATTAAAGAAAAATTTAGAGCACTTATCTCCATCTTTTAGCCAGTTGACCCTCGCTCATTGTTAGAGTAGAGAGGAGTGATTATGAGCAGCAACCATATAATTCAACAAGGCTTGTTTTTCTTTGTCTCTATTGAGAGGTTCTTAGGGAGAGGAATCACAAATATTTTGGATGTTTATCAATTCATTCCTAGTTGTTTGGAGCACGATAGTAGTGTTAGGACTTTTTAAAGAATTGAGAGCCTTAGGCTCATATTTAATGCCTTGAAGTTTGTGGACACATTGATAATGCCTGGTACCTCCCATCAAAACTCTAGCTCCAATACGGCACACCTCTAGAAAATTAAGATCACTGGCCAAGAAGTTGTTAAAATAAAAGGGGAACGATTGTGTATTTTGCTGGAATAAGTCGACAATTTTAATAGAAGTATGATCTGAAAAGAGAGGCTCTTGAAAGTTGGCAAAGCTGTTTGGAAAATGTGCCAACCAATTAGCATTGACAAGGGCTCTATCTAGTTTCTTCTTGATGAATCATCTGGTGCTTTGCTTGTTGGTCTAAGTGAAGGTATACCCCGTTTGTTTCAGATCAGTCACTCCAAGGAGATTCACACAATCCTTAAAATCTAGTGAGAAATTATTGAGACTAAAATGACCTTGGGCTTTAGACCAATATAGTGTGGAGTTAAAATCTCCACAGATCAACCAAAGGGAGTTAATTATGGAGCAAAAAGTTAGCAAATCATTCCATACTAAAATCCAAAATTGCTAGCATATATAAAAGACATGATGATATCCACTTTCTACTCAGGAAATGGACTCGAAGATGGATCACCTGATATGTTTTGTGAAGGGTGTCAACCCTAATATCATCCATATTGTAACAGACAATGATTCTGCCAAAAGCATGGTAAGAGTGGTTGGAAATAAATTTCCATTGAGGACCAAGCATCCTCAATTTGTCCATCTTTTCAGCCCTTATTTTGGTTTCTAAAAGTTCGATTATTTGAGACTTTTTCCTTATGACCAAATCTCTTAAAGCCACCTGCTTTGTCAGGTAATTTAAGTCTCTTACATTCCATACAATAATGGACATCAATGAGTAAATCTGGAATTTTTCTTCTTGCTCTATTGGGAGCGTCTTCTCTCCATCATCTGAAACCGGTCTAGTGTTGTTTCAACCTTGTTGTTGATGTCCATAGTTTCAATAGTAACTGAGGGGGAGTGCTTCTCCACACCTGTTTCCAATACAACAAGAGAGTTATTATTCTCAACCTGAGGAGGGGGAGGGAAATCATTGTCAGTCAGGTTGTGAAGTAGGGGGCTGGTATTTCCTTGATAAAATTTTGCTAAGGCTACAGTTTTCATTCAAATTACTGGGGGGCTTTTGTCCAACAAAGTTGAGATGGGAGGATCATAAAGAGGGTCAATCTCCTTCAAGATAGGATTCTTTGTTGAGTCCACATTTTCAGTGTTATTCTCATCTGCACCAGGAAGATTGTCTTCAACTAAAGGGTTTAGCTCTTCATTTCCAGTCAGCTCCATACTTATTAGTTCTTGATAAGTGCCCGTTTTAAAGACCTTCCCTATTGCTTTCCAGGCTTTCCCATAAGTGAGAAGAGAAGGCTTCTAATGATAGGAGATTTCAACTCTATCCTCCCTCAGTTTGTTGCCCTCGTCCGGCTTCATAATGGATATGACATTCGATTGTTCTTTAGACAATTCCACATTTACACAGATCCTTGCATATCCAATCCTCTTTTTCATAGTTGTATTTTCATCAAATCACATAGGCTTTCCTATGAAGCTAGCAAGTGAACTTAGTCCCTGAGTTGTCCAATACTCAAGAGGCACATTGCGGAAGTTGATCCATAAAGGAATGCTTTGCACTTTAATAGTTTCAAAGTTAAGACTCGGTTGCCATTGTTGTAAGAAAATGGGTTGGTTGCCATAGTGCCATGGCCCTTCCTCAAGAACTTTATGAGCTCCAAATTTAGTGGAAATTTTGAACAAAATAAGATTATCTTCAGAGAGAAGCACGTCAAACAATCCCTTACCTTTCCATTGTCTCTAAGCCCAACGATGGATAAGGGGAAAGGGGGGTCTTTGCTTAAAGAAGAAGCTAACAAGGGTGGCCTCCCAGCTCCTAGCTCCTTCCTCTAGCACTTCAATCTCTGGACAAACTATGAGCTTCCCTTCAATCTCCTTGGGTGGTCTGTATGAAAGGCTAGTATCAATATGGTCACCCACGACCTGTTTCTAGCTTTTTTTCAGAAATGCAGGGGGTTGAGCTTTGTGGACAGGAGGGGTAACCAGAGGAGCGTCAGGGGAAGGAGAAGGGGAGGGAGAATGGATGGGCAAAGATGGAAATTCAGAGGTGACAAGGGGGTTTGGTGTCGACATCAGAAGAGGGGAAAGCCAGGAAAAGCAAAAAGAAACTATTCTCCAAGAGTTGCAGGTTTAAAGTTAGGTACAAAGCTGGAAAGAAATTTAGGTGAGATGACTGGGGGGTTTGGAAGGATTTCCTATAAGTCAAATGAGGTTTTGTAACTACTTCAAAGTTAAACTTAGTCAAGCATAAAGTCTAGGAAAAGCAAAAGAGATGTAGAATGAAGTTTAGGAAAGGGCTATAACTGCAATAAGAAAGGTCATATAACAAAAGATTGGTCAAAGAAGAAGTTTATGGGGAGAAGTGGTCATATGTCAGAAAAGGGGGGTTTGGAAGGATTGCCTATAAGTCAAATGAGGTTTTGTAGCTACTTCAAAGTTAAACTTAGTCAAGCATAAAGTCTCGAAAAAGCAAAAGAGATGCAGAATGAAGTTTAGGAAAGTGCTATAACTACAATAAGAAAGGTCATATAACAAAAGATTGGTCAAAGAAGAAGTTTATGGAGAGTAATGCTGGCACTTCCAAAAGCGAGGACAAATGGGAAATTGAATCACTTTTTGCTAGAAAAGAGGAGTTAACTCACGAATGGGATGAAGCACTTTTTGTTGCAAAAGAGGAGTTAGGTTTTACAGTAATAACATCTAAACATATTGATTATCAAAAAATTTGGATTATTGACTAGGATTGTTCAAATAATATAACTGGTGATAAAGGGAAGTTACAAGGTCTGTCAGAACATAAAGGAACTCTTGTGGTAGTGAAAGCAAAAAAATTAAAATTACTGATAGCTCTCATTGGTAATACCATAATCTATCCCATTGTAGTGCTAACGAGGTGCCATTTCACAATGTCTATCATGTCCTAGGTATGAAGAAAAATCTCATTTCAATAGAGTAATTAACATCTTCAGGTCATTTTGTTTTGTTTGGTCCATAAGATGTGAAGATATATTGTAACCTTGAGGTTAAAGAAAAACCCATGATGAAGGGATAGAGGCAAGATTTAGTTTATTTGATGTTTATGAAAGTTGCATATATAGATAAGATGAGGAAAAATGAGACGATAGATATTTAATGTTGGACCAATGGAGGTTGAAAAATTTAATCCTTCTATGTTTTGATAATAATAAAACTTAAGAAATGGTTAAGAAATTATTTCGGGTTAATTGGATTAAAAGGAAGTTAATAAAAATGGAACACCAGTCGTCTGAAGCTTGTACAAGTCAATTATTATGCTGATGAAGAATTACACTAGTCAGAGATGAAAAACACATACTTTGAAAAATTACACTAGTCGACTAATGAGAATCAAAATTGCACTAGTCGACTAATGAGGATCCGAGAAATAAAAACGTGGATTTCATGTGAAGATTTTGTATGAAGATTTTGATACGGTTAAATATTGGAGAATCAATCAGATCTGTTAGTTGGAGAACTTGACAAGTCGACTATCATTTTATAAGTCGACTATTGGAAATACAGAGCTAAAGATTCGTATAAAATGGTTGTGTTAGTCGACTATCACTTGGAAGACAAGTTGACTATGATGTATTAGTTGACTATTACATACCGACTAGTCGACTATTAGTTACAGCTGAACAGAATTTGAATTTGTCAAACAAATTCAAATGAGAGCAAATCTTTCTACAATGGCTAGGAGCATCTAGGAACATCTTAAAGTCTATAAATAGAGGTCTTCACTTCATAGGATTAATGACATAACTTCTAAAAGAAGCATACTTGCTACAGTGAAAAATATCCTCTCATTGCTCTCATATTGCTTACGTAGCATACTCTGATTCTTGTCAGCTATTCTTAGCTTTATTACTTCATTACCATTCTTGTGGTTATCGTGAGTTGAGTGATTAGAGAAGAATCACTTGGGAGGTAGGATTTGTACTGAGAAAACAAATCATTTGTAAGGTGTAGCTCGAGTCGGAAATCAAGTTGATTGGAAGAGTTCACACTAAACTGAAAAGTGTGCTGTAAAGAAATTTGACAAAATCCTAAGTGGGAGCTTAGGTAGAGGACGTAGGTCTTTGCATCAAACCTTTATAAATATTGTGTTTTCCTCTCTTCTCTACTCTTTTATATTTTGATTTGTTTTTATTTGCTTTGTGTGTTTAATTCTCTGTTTTGTAGCACTTCGCAAAAAATTTAAAAGATCTATTCAACCCCCCTTCTAGATCGTTTTTAATAATATAAACCTCGCCTTTACAAGTATCTTTAAACCTCTTATAGGTATGAAACCCTTAAAACTATAGTTCAAAAAAGAAATAAACACTCAAAATAACAAAATCATATCTAATTATAATGCAAGTATGGTGCCTATCTTAGAAAATAACCAGTGTCAATTTTGTTCTAAACAATCATTAGGTAAACCAAAGACAAGTTTGGCATTGTTTGTAAGTTTAACTCTAGTGCTAGTATTCTTCTGGAATTTCAATATGCAAAACTCAGTCAAAGACCAACATTGGTTACACTGTGCTTCTCATCACTCCGTTATTCAATGCAAGAATGGTGTCAATTTTCCTTTGAGTCTAGCACCAATTACGTTATGTAACCACGATCATTTGGCTTTTTCCTTCACTTAGATCATTATGATAGATCTAACTTTAACCTCTGGAAGTGGAAAATCCTCACTTTTGTATGGAGATCCTTATTAAGTTGTTTAGAACTTTTTTAGCCTTCTTTCTCCAAATTCATATCAACGATCCATAATATCCTTTAAAGGATCTCCAATAGCCTTCAAATATCAAGTAACAAGTGCTTGATTCCCACAAACATGCTAGTTAATGTTCAACTTGTTGATTTTCATTTTCATAGAATCACATATCCAAGCCATAATTTTGTTACTAACCATTTATGCATCTAAAAATTCTTACTTTGATTTCAAAAGGAGTATTGCTTAAAGAATTGATTGAGTTTGTGTATCCACCTCTTTATATTCACCCCTCTTTTTTCACATACTTTATGCAAACATATCAAAAAATGAACATTTTATATAGGATACGTGAGAATTAGTTTAGCAAGTCCATATACTTGATGTTTCTATAGAAGTATTTATGGATATATCAAACTAGTTCTCATGATCAGAGATAAAGTGTTTATTTTTTCACATGCTTACATAATCTAGGTGAAAAATAAACTCAATTCACTCAAATTACAATCATACCTATCAAATCAAATCTAATCATCACACTTCTTATTGTGTAATCATGATTTCAATATTTTATTAACGCTTTCTTCCAACTTTTGAATCTCATGACCTCTTATTTATTTGGTCATGCACATGATCACTAATTGAAAATCGATGGTTCTAATATCAAACATTGTGTGATGTATTTTGAAGGTGTCACTAGACGTAACCATATATGAAGCCACAAATCCCCTGTTTTGTTATTTTCCTTGTGTTCTGTTATTTCCCTTGTTTGTAGGAATTGCTTATGGTGGGTGATTCTTAACTATGTCATGTTTTAGTGGAACCATCCCACGTAGTTAGAATTTAAGTTCTATATTTGTTAAGTTGCTTATTTGTAGGAATTATCAAGTTGTACCGGCTATATAAGCCCCAAATTGCAGTAATGAAAAGGCAGTTGTCTTTTGAAAACCCATATCAATCGTCTTAGAGTATTCTGAGTCTCTTGGGAGTGATTTCCAAAACCATTTTACCATTACAGTGAGATATTGTTTTTTAAAAGTTTTTATCGCAACTTGATTTACACCAAAATTTGGTATCAGAGCTTCACAATTGATTGTGTACCTCCTTCATGCCTAAAACATGCATCAGACAGTCCTATAACTCAATGGATCAAGCATCACATAATTTCGGTCCATCCAACCCAATGATTGAACAGACTCAAACCCCTACCAACTTTCAGCAACAATTGGACCAATTGTCACAAATCCTAGGTTCTATATTGCACCGTCTGGAAGTAATTGAAGAGCACAATACTACAGGGGTAGGTAAAAAGACTATAGTTGAGTTTCAAGTTCCTCAACAATAGAATGGTATTAGGGATCATGAAGATGAACTAGAAGTACAGCTGGGCAGGGGTCGTCGATACCCACAACGGGCTGTGTCAGTTCAGTTTTGTAGACCAGATTTTTGACAGGAACCATTAGATGAATTGACTAAACGAATGAAGGCGGAGGTGTCAGATTTCTTGGGAAGACTCAATCTGGATGCTTTCCAGGATTGGATTATGACTCTAGATGATTATTTCGACTGGTTTTCAGTCCCTAAGGAGTGGAAAGTCAGGTTTATGAAGTTGAAATTAAGGGGGCCGGCTTGCGCTTGGTGGAGTAGTGTGGAAGAACAACTTAGTGTTGGTGTATGCCCTTGCAGCCAATTTTGGTTATAATTTTAATTGAATAAAATTTGTTTTATTCAATAAAAAGGCATTCTTTATCTTTGTGTATTTTTAATTATTTAATTATTAATCATAAAGATAAAATCCCTGGAATAATTG
>JANIIA010065332.1:0-10706 GCA_027478495.1 Erythroxylum alaternifolium
CGGGAAGGTCCCGGGACAAAAAATTTTTGTTTTCCGCACCGTGTCCATGTGATGGGCACACCGGGATTTTCCTACAGTTTTTACAAGAAACATAACTCTTGGAAGAGTCATGAATCTTCGAAGGCATCTTTTGGTGGCCTATAAAAGGGAATTTTGTAGTTCCTTTGGGTTTTTTTTCTTTGGTAGAATACTACCCTCTTCTCCCCATATTTGAGCCGAAAACACTCCCTTCTTTCAAGTCTCCATGTGTTGAAGCACTCTTCTATAAAATAGTTATTAAGCTTATTAAGAGCATTGTGGGTGAACCATAAGGATTGCTACTTTCAAAAGTTAGCAACTTTTCTGAACTTAGTGCGTTGTGACGAGATCGGTCTACTCCATCCATTCCAACCACGACAAGTTGGAGGAGAAGAAGCCATAGTGGATCTCCATAAGGGAGCAAAATATCAAGCATACAAGGAATTATTCTACTACATTTCAAGTTAGTAAATCATCCTACCCTTCTTAGTGATATACATAGGATCTTGTATGCTTACGAAATCATGAGATTTCTTGTTTGAGTTATGATCTAAAATCAACATATTAGTCCTCAATGACTTGATCTTCTTACCTAGTTGATTCTCCACTAAGTGCAAGAATGTTTCTAAGAACCTCAATGCTTCACACTTGTGCTTTAGTAAGAACACATGGGTAAACCAAGTACAATCGTCAATTCCCATTAGTTCGCAAAGATCAGAGTGAACTACTTGTAAAGTTTCTTAACTTCTAGTTGCCTTGTGAAAAGGCTTTCTTGTGGCCTTGTCAACAAGATATGATTGGCAACTTGGTATAGAGACCTTTGACAATGATCCAAGTAAGCAGTTAGTCATACTTTCTTGTTAATATGTCCCAAACGCTCATGCCAAGTCATCTCAATAGTAACCTCAGTTACTTAGCAATTAGAAGTAGCAACACTTGCGTTCAATTCAAACAACCCTTGTTTACTAAACAAGAACATATGACAACGTTATCTTTAATAATATTCTCAGATTTGTTGAAGAAATTCAAGCAATATTCAAACTTTAACAAGGAACATACAGAAACCAAGTTTCTACAAATCTTAGGTGCATATAGAACATCAATTAACAAAAAATGTCCATTGTTTAGAGGAACTGTATAAGTTCTTGTCCCTTCAAGGCTTGCATTATTCCCCACAAAAAGATGCTTTGCTCCCTTTGGCAACTTCCTAAAGGCTACGACCAAGACTTTTCTTTGGCTATATGGTTCGTTGCTCCTAAATCTCTCTAATCCACAAAGAATCAGGCTCAGTTAAGTACATGCATGATACAACATGTACAAATGAAGTAGAAAAGGGATCATGTACTTAGGAGGTGCTTTGCACTCATTTGCGAAGTGTCCGTTATTGCCACAATTGAACACTCATTTGTAAGCAAGATTGAACACAAGTAAAGATGTAACATGATTCAAGGAGTTTGGCTCTGATACCAAATGATATAAACCTTAGTGAAGGAAAACTTAAGATTCAAAATCAACAAAGAAAAGAGACTCAAGAATCCTTCTTGAATCATGTGAATAACTTGATCCCAACCAAACTTGATGATTGGAACCAAAGTTATAAGTTGATCACTATAAGTTACCTTGAAGAGACTAGGTTTAGTTCTTGACTAAAGAACCAAGAGAAAACTCTAATAGAGAAGCACCCAAATTTTATTGATGATAAGATCATGTTTCTAATATATGGTATTTCCTCTCTAAATAGGTAACAAATGATGAAAATCCTATAAGGAAGCTTTTTCTAAACTATTCGTAAGAACAACTAAATAGGAAAAACTTGACTAGGAAGGATTCCCTTAACTAATGGATACAATCCAGCCATAATTAGCCTTAAATATGAAATCCTTCAAAAAAATAACTTGACAACTTATCATAATTAATGAAAGAAAGTCAAAACACGAAATTTCCATTCAATCCCACATTTTTAGTCTTTTTAGAAGGTAAGTATGCAGATTGTGCTTCATGAAAAACTAGCATGTGGGTCATTCTTGCGTATTAGGCTCCAAGAATTATTTTTTATTTGTTAGCCTTTGCTCATCTTCTTAGGCTTGAATATAAGTAATTAATATTGGTAATGCTTTAGAATTTGTCTTGAATGTCAGTGACACCCTTGCAAAGCCTCCTTCATGCACTTAGTTTTTGCTCTTATCATAGGACTTCCAATGCCTTGTAATGGATTGGTGAGTTTTGATGCAAGCTGACCTCCATCAGAAAAAGATGCAACAATATGAGAAGCAAGTGATATTAAAATTTGGTGATTGGGTTTCAGGTAAACTTATGAAAGGAAAGATTTCCAAGCAAACAAAAATCTATGTTATCGTAGCATAATGATGGAGTGTTTTAAGTGTAGGAAAGAATCAATGAGAACACATACAAGATTGATATGCTAGGTGAATATGATGCTTATACTACTTTCATCATTACTGATCTTTTTGATTTTGCAAACAAAGAAGTCTATTTGAGGACAAATCCTTACAAAGAAAGGGGGAATGATGGAGATAAAGGATCCCAAGTGACATCAGACAAGGCAGAAGGAATGGGATGTGTTGGAGAGCTTGGAAAGCAAGCAAAAACACTTAAACAAACTCAAAAAGTGGTTACTAAGGCAAAAGATCCATTAGAGAATCTTAGAGGAGTAACGACACTATTGTGGGTTAAATGAACTAAAGAGGCTCTCAATAATCTAATGGTGGATCTATATGCAAGGGAAGAAGATAAAAAACTTGGAAAAACGTCAACTAAGTTCATAATGATGACTCAAGGCTTGGAGGATCAATGTTTTGGACTTGTTGAAGAAGACTAACTATGTTGTGCAACTAGAAACACCCTATTTGTTATGATTAGGCTATTTTGAGCATCTTTGGGCTGTGTGGTGTAATCTGTTTAAGCCAACTCAAATTATTCTTTGAATATCTTAGTTAAGTTATTTAAGACTTAACAAAGTGGGTTCCAGCCTTAAATAAGCCCACTTAGCTGTTTGGTTTAATTTGGGCCTAAATAGCCTATTTTAAGCTTATTTTTAGGATTTGTTGTTTGACCAAAAATCCACTTCCTATCCTTGTGAGATTCGACTTAGGGCATTAATTTTAGTATATGAACACTCAAAACTCATTTTTAATCAGCTTTTATTGATTTCTAAATTCAATAAACATGGTAAGTGTTCTTTGCATTCCTTTATAGAAATCCTTTCTGATGCTCTTTAAAGACTTGATTTTCATTCAAGCAAGAGCTTGTGAAGATCAAAACTCATTCCTTATGACCCCTAATCCCTTTCTAATTATGTGGGTATGGTGAAAATACCTTCTTAAGTCGTTAATTCAATCTTGATTCATATAAAATGATCCTTAGTTCCTGAATCCATGATTTATTCTTCATTCGATCTAAGGTGAAGAGTATATAAAATTTTTTTGATTCATTCTTGTCCTAGATCTCTAAGTCAAACTCTGAAAGAAGAATGATCCGTCAATTTAGGTTATGCTCCAGCATACAATAATGGTATAGTACATAGAGATAGTCACAAGCATTGATACTTGGATTACATGGGCTAAATGTAAGGGAAAATACTTTCATAGCCCAAACAAGAAGGTAGTTAGGTTTGGACTAAATATGGGAGGCATGCTTAATGTAGTTAAATTTTAAGATGTTTTCTTTGTTATTTTTCCTATAATTTTCGTAAATTTTTTATTATTATAATTTTAGGAAGTATAATAATTAGGAAAATGGTTGGAAAGTAGATTTGCTTGCCACTTAAGTACTATTTATTTCCTATTCAAATTAGGAAGACTTGTTCTCTTTGTTTTCCAGTCAATTTGGGCAGATTTATTATCTGATTTTTAGTGTAATTTTAGTTTCCTTTTTCCAAATCAAAAACAAGGAAGCTTAAGACCTCCCTATATAAGGAGCATTGTAAGGTTAGGAATGGTCCTTGGGCTAATCTCTTTGGTGTTGTGGCTTTAGAGTGACAGAACTTAAGTTCTTATCTATCTTTCTTCAAAATTAGATAAAGTTTAATTCTTAATGAACAAAACACGTTCAGATTTATTTTTTTGATTGACCAAAAACATCAAGTGGTTTCCAAGTACAAGTGTTCTGTTTGTGAGTTGTTGGTTAGGGAAGCTCATAGAAGAGGATTGGTAGGTCATTTTTGGCATTTACAAGACTCTAAATGTGCTTTAAGAGCACTTTTGTTGACCTTGCATGCATCCTGATGTTAAAGCTCATGTTAACGAATGTGGGTCAAGTCAATGTACTAAGGGCACATTTCATGAAACTTTATCTATGCCTCTGTTTGTACATTTAAAACCTTGGTAACATGTGAGCACGGACTTCATCATAGGGCTACCTTGTGCTTTACGAGGAAAAGAAGCTATCATGGTAGTAGTAGATTGTTTATCCAAGATGGTGCACTTTGTTCCTTGTCATAAGTTGGATGAAGCTGCAAATATAGCTAATTTGTACTTAAAGGAGATTTCATCTTCATGGGGTGCCTAAGTCTATTGTATCATATTGAGACTCATAGTTCTTAAGTCATTTTTGGCATTCTCTATAGAGATCGTTAAGAACAAAGCTTTCGTTTAGTACATCGTATCCTCCACAAACCGAAGGCCAAATTGAAGTTACGAACAAAACTTTTGATGGTTATTTGCGTGGGTTAATAAGTAAGTGATATGAAACAAAAAAAGCTTATTCAAGATTTAGTCAAACCATCCATTAAGTCACTTAGAACAAATAGAAAACAACTTCCAAATCAACCCAAATTAGATTTTCTCAACACCACAAAACAATCTTAAGAATAGTCCAAACCAAACTTCAAACAAATCAAACACAAGGTAAATTAAACTTACTATAATAGAAGGCCAACAATTAATCCAAACATAAAGGAGATACCACCAACTTTAATTATCCAACACCAAGTTAGGGCAAGTTTGGATCAAGGAAAGAACAAGAGAAGAACTCCATATTCTTGATTTTTCTATTCATCATATTTAAGTGAGCATTACAAAATGAGAGAATGGAAATGGCCTTTATATAGGCTAACATATGTGTGGTTCATCCACCATTCAAAAATAACAAAATCCATACCCATTTAATGCTTTAGGAAACAAATTTCCTTAATTTGTGTATCATGTTTCTAACTACCCATAAACTTGCATGATCTTCTCTCGTTTGGATCAAATGACAACCAAAACTTGGTCTTGCTAGAATTGGGCCTTTCCATGCTTGTTGCTCACTAGTTAGGCTATCAAAAATGGTCTTGGAAATTTCCTAGACCTTAAGCACTCCATGGACAATCTTGAAGAATTTAGATAAAACTTAGGCCGAATTGTCTTCACTCACTTGGGATGATTTCTCTTGAGTTGCTTAGGCTGAATTCTTCTTGTCTTAGGCTAATTCTTGGGATGGTCTCCTTTCTTTCCACCTTCCATTCTACAAGTTTGTTAGGACTTGTATCCACATCATCCCCCCTGGGATGAGGAGGATTTGTCCTCCAATCCACATGCACGCCATCTTCCAAATATGGAGATAAATCACCAATGTTGAAAGTAGCCAAGACGTTGCCAAATTTCGATGGCAAGTCAATCTTGTATGCATTGTCTCCAATCTTCTCAAGAACTTCAAACAGGCCATTGAATCTGGTTTCCAATTTGCTTTTTCTCTTAAAGGGAAATCTTTCTTTTCTCAAATGTATCCATATGAGATCATCGGTTGGAAATGGGTGGGATTTCTATGCTTATTAGCTCTCATTTTATAAGCTTCATTAGCCTTGCCTATTTGGCCTTTAACAGACTCATGCACTTCTTCATTTCTTTAGCCTTCTTTTTAGCATCAAGACTCACTTGTACATCAAGAGGCAAAGCACTCAATTCAAGGGGAGTGATAGGATTAAGGCCATAAAGTACTTCAAATGGGATATGGCTGATTGTAACTCTCTGAGACCAGTAATAGGCAAACTTGGCATGGGTTAATTCGATGTCCCAATCACTCAAACTTTTACTCACCAAGGTTCTTAGGATAATCCCTGAAGTTCTACTGGTAACTTTGATTTGTCTATTTGTTTGGGGGTGGTGAGATGTGCCAAATAAAAGCTTAGCACCCAATTGACTCCATAAAGATCTCCAAAAATGGCTAAGGAATTTAGACTCCCTATCTGACACAATGATTATAGGAAGACCTTACAATCTCATAATTTCTTTGAAAAATAATTTAGCCACATAGGATGCATCATGAGTCTTGTTGCATGTAATAAAATGTGCCATTTTTAGAATCTATTCATAATAACCAGAACAGAATCTTTACCTCTTGGAGTTCTTAGCAATGTAATAATGAAGTCCATGCTTAAATTTTCCATGGTTGAAGTGGAATTGGAAATGTAATATAGATATCAGGTTTTAAATGGCTTTTGACTCTTTGAAAAACACCACACATAGCCACAATGTTTTGTACATCCCCTAGCATCTTTGGTCAATAAAATTGCTCCTTAAGAATGTCCAAAGTCTTAGTTACCCAAAATGACCAGAAAGTCCTCCTTCATGCACTTCCCTCACAAGTAATTCTCTAAAATTCCCATTAGGCACACAAAATTTGTTGCCTTAAATCCATTATTCAACACATAATCTTTGAAAATGCCCTTTGCGCATTTAGCCATGTTGATGCCATCTCCTCGTAAAACTTATATTGTTCCTTCAACATACCAAACCCAAGTATTTTAGCATTTAGAACGGTAAAAATTGAGTACTCCCTTGTACTTAGATACAAATGAAAAGGATTGAAGAAACTCAACCCACTCGGTATTTCTCGAGTTTTAGTTTATGTTGTCCTTTGATAAACTTGAGTGCTTGATGATACGAATGCAACACAAACTATTTTGGCCTTAGATAATGACTCCAATGGTCTACAGCTTTAAAAATGACGTAAAACTCCTTGTCATAAATACTATATCTCCTCTGTGATTCATTGAGCTTCTCACTAAAGTAAGTTAATGGCCTTTTATCTTAAGTAAGTACTGCCCTAATTCCAACCCCACTTGCATCACACTCGAATTTAAAAACTTTGTTGAAATCGATTAAGGCTAGAATGGGTGCTTCACAAAGCCTTTTCTTAATCATCTCAAAGGCTTCATTTGCTTCTTTAGTCCACTCAAAGCTGCCCTTCTTCATGCATTCAATCAAAGGAGCCATAAATTTGGCACAAATCTTCTATGAAATGATGTAAACCATGAAAACTTCTAACATCATTGATGGATCTAGGTTCTGACCAACTTTGAATTGCAGCCACTTTTGATTGGTTAACCATAATACCATCTCCTGTCACAACATAACCAAGAAACACTACACTCTTCATAAAAAACTCACACTTCTCCATCTTAGCATACAATCTTCACTTCCTTAATACTTCAAACACTTGTCTAAGATGACTCACTTGGTCACTCTCACAATGACTATACACAAGCATATCACAAACACTTGTATAAGATTGCTCACATGGTCACTCTCGTAATGAAAGTGCTTGGTGCATTTGAAAGTCCAAAAGACATAACCATCCGTACATAAAGTCCTTTGGTTTTGAAGTTTGTCTTCCACTCATCTCCTTCTCTCATCCTTATTTGGTGATATCTGCTTCGAAGATCAATCTTGGAAAAATGTTTGAACCATGTAACACATTGAGCATATCATCAAGCCTAGGTATGGGGTACCTATATTTGATGGTGATATTATTTATAGCTTGACTATCAACACAAATCTGATAACTCCCATCTTTCTTTGGCACTAACACGGTGGGAACCAAGTAAGGACTCCTACTCTCCGTCACGAATCCTCTCTAATTCAGTTCATCCACTTGTTTTTGAAACTCCTTAGACTCCTCCGAATTGCATCTTTAGGCTGGTTTGTTTGGTAGGGATGCTCCCAGTAACAAATCTATATGGTGCTCAACACCCCTCTATGGTGGTAATCTGAGTGGAAACTTATTACGGAAAACATCTTAGAATTCAAAGAGTAATGGTTTGACTAATGAATGGAGTTCACTCTCTATGGCTTCTCTCCTCTAGTCTATGAGTAAGGTTAAGATGGGTTGGTGTTTGATGATGACTTTTTCCACTTGGTTGGCATTTAGAAAATGGTTCTTTTGAGTGGTTTCAGATTTAGGTGGTGATGAGGGTGGAATCGTTCGGTTAGCCTAAAGTGATGATTTTCTTGTTGAACTTGAAGATGTAGGTTTTCTTTCCCCAATCATGAATAAACTCTCTATAATACTGCCATGGTCTCTCCAATAGCAAGTTACATGCATCCATGGGTATCACATCACATAATACTTTGTCAACGTAACTCTTACTGATACGTAAACCCCAAGAAATCTAAGTTCTTGAAACCCCCCTAATTCTATTAGTTCATTACCCCAACTTTCTATCCTAAGAACATGTTTGATCAAACCCCAATTTCGTGAATTAAGACCCATTCCTAAAGAAATCAGAAACTAATTCAGGTTTCTCATTGTTACAAATCAATTTATTGAAGTAATCAAGAAGGCAATCACACCTCTCGTGAAGAAATCCAAATTCTGAAAATTCTATTAATCAATGACACAAAAGTGGTCTTACATCCCTCATCTTATTCTATTTATATTGTAGAAAATAAGAGGACCTAAACTTCTAAAGCCAAACAATGGGCTTAATACAATCAGCCTATAAAACAAGTTCAAAGCTTAAACTAAATAAAATCAAAGAAATTAAAAGCCCAAATGTTACAATCGACCCTTTTATAAGAGATATTGAGCTTATCTTCAAAATTTGGCTAAGTACTAGCCTCTTCATGCTTCCCTTAGCAAAATTACGAGCTTTGGCACGCCTTGGTGTTCCTCCATAGATGTCATGGCCTCATCATGAATTTGAGATGTGATTAAGCCTTGAACAAATCCTTGCATAGCTTGCTTGAGCTTTGAAGCTTGCTGCCTTGTAATTGGTCTACTAGACATAGAAAGCTTGTCTTGTTGAGTGGTGTTGTGGGGTTGAAGCTCCTTGCCAACGCTGGTTGAATCACATTGCCTTTACATGTTTAGCAAAATGAAATAATGGCAATGGATTAGTCATAGGGACCATTAGGTCCGTAGATATGTGCTCAACTTAATTTCTCCCTCTTCTATTGCATCTCTAACAAAATGATACTTCATGCTTAATGTGCTTAGTCTTTCCATGATACTTAGGGTCTTTAAAGTAAGTCAAAGCTGCCATACTATCACAATAGATAGTTTTAGGCCTTTCCAAAGGCATAATTGACCCTAAATACTGAATCAAATTTGCAAGCCACAAGCCTCTTGCACAGCTGAGGCACTATCAACAAATTCAGCCTCCATTGTTGACAATGCTATGCAAATTTGTTTCTTGCTACTCTAAGAAATAGCCCCATTATTTAGCATAAAGACATATCTAGATGTAGATTTGCACAAATCACGATCACCACCTCAATCAGCATCAGTGTAGCCATGCAAACCAAGATTCTCTCCTTAGTAGCATAGCCAATAGTCCTTTGTACCCCTGAGATACCTAAGGACCCTTTTCACACACTTCCAATGCTTGATTCTAGGGTTAGAAGAATATCTTGCCAATAGACCTACAACGTGGTTAATGTCAGGTCGTGTACACAACATGACATACATTAGACTTCCAATGGTACTTAGGTATGGGACCTTTTTCATTTCCTCCTTTTCTTGAGTACTATGAGGACACAAATCTTGCCCGAGCTTGCAACCATATGCAAGTGGTATACTCATTGGTTTTGAGTTTGTCAAGTTGAACCTTGCAAGAATCTTAACAATATAAGGTTCTTGAGAGAAGGCCAACATCTTAGCTTTCTTATCTCTTAGGATCTTAACACCAAGGATATAGGCAACTTCTCACATATCCTTCATATCTCAGGTGGAAGACAACCATCCTTTCATGGTTTTCAACAAACGCAACCCATTACTTGCTATCAATATGTCATCCATATATAGAGTCATAATGGCAAATTTGGACCTAGAAGTGTACACATAAACACAATGGTTTTCAGGCATCATCACCAAACCAAAGTTTGTGATTGCATCATGAAACTTCAAATACCACTGTCTTGAAGCTTGCTTAAGACCATATATAGACTTCTTACATCTACATTCTTTGTGCTTCTTTTCAACAAACCCCTCGTGTTTGCACGTAAATCTCCTCTCTCAAATCAACACTAAAAAAGACAGTCTTTACATCCATTTGATGTAATTCCAAGTCTGAATAAGCCACAATAGTAAGTAATAATTTGATGGAATTGAATTTCATAACAGGAGAGAAGGTATCCTTAAAATCTATACCTCCTTCTGTGTGAATCCCTTATCCACCAATTGGGCCTTTTACCTTTTTAATAATAACATCAGAAGTTGGATGCTCTCAAATTTCGACTTAGTGTAACTTGCTCTAGAAAGCTTGGATTTGAATGATCCTAAAATGAGGAGAAAGAAGAGATTCTGAACTTGAAGAAACACCTACTAATAAGCCAAAAACTTGAGCAAAAAGTGAATGAAATAGTGGAAGAAAAATAGAAAGAGAAGAAGAACGAAAATAAACAACAAAAGGATAGTTATTTGAAATCTAGCAACCAAAGCGCTCTGATACCAAATGATGGGAGACCCAA
>JANIIA010065343.1:0-10705 GCA_027478495.1 Erythroxylum alaternifolium
GTGAGGTTTAAAGAACTAAAAATGGATAAAGATGAGACTATTGGGGACTTTCATGAAATATTGCAAGATATAGCAAATCAGGCACATCAACTCAGAAAGAAATATTCCGATTTGAAACTAGTCAAGAAGATATTGAGATCACTGCCTCCTAGATTTATTCCAAAAATTGCAACAATAGAAGAGGAACACGACATTAATGATCTATCATTGAAGAAGATAATTGGAATTCTTACAAATTTCGAAATGAATCTTTTAAGGGATAAGCAAGAAAGAAGCAAAGGATTAGCACTATAGATTGAAACTGGAAAAGGTGTGAATGATACAGAAGATGAATCTGATGAGAATGAAGATATGGGGTTGAAAAGAATGAAAAAGGATAGACCCAATTCCAGACAACATGGTGGGAGTTCATCGACCATCAACTTAAAGCAACAAACCAAAGATCAAAAGGGTGAAAAGAAGCTGAAGAGAATCCAATGTCATGAGTGTCAGGGCTTCGGGCACATTCAAGTCGAATGTGCTAACACTTTGAAAAAGAGAAAAGGAAAATCCTATAGAAGCACTTGGAGTGAGAATGAATTCGGAAGTGAGTATGGTAGTGAAGAAGAAATCGCTAATGGTGCTGCATTAGTTGCTTTACATGGCAAAAGTCCAGTTACTTGCTTAATAGTAATTGAGAAGGAAGTAACTGAAGACGTAAAAGGGGGAAAATGAAAAAATTCCAGAAAAAAGCAAACAACTTAGCTTAATACCCAATATCATCTTATGACAATGATGAAAGTGGCCTAGATGATAAAAAGGACAATATTACGAGGCTTGCAAAACTTTGTATGAAAAATAGGTGAATACGTGTAGAAAGAATAAAAGATTGAAAGAAGAAAATCTCTCCATCAAGAACACTATCCAAGGGTTAGAAAAGAATTTGAAGTTGGCATTAGATGAGCATGGTGAAGCTAGAATGAGATTATTAAGTATCAAAAATGATTTGAGAATGTTAAATGGTGGCATAGAAAAACTAGAAAAGTTAATGAAAATCTGTAAAGTGAATGGGAATCTTCAAGGCATTGGCTATGAAAATCTGTAAAGTGAATGAGAATCTTCAAGGCATTGGCTATAAGGGTGAGTGATCCAAGGTGAATGATGAGAAATTGATATATCCAAATCTGTCCAAGAAGAAACTTCAAGGAAGAATCGAAGATTTGTACCTATATGCCATTTTTGTGGAGTTATCGGGCATATAAGGCCGAGATACTACAAGATGTTACAAATTATGTTCAAAAGGGGCAAAACCAAAAATCTAGACACTGTCCATTAAATTTCCAGCAGCAACCTATATTACTGAAACACTCTTGGGTTAGAAAGGGTGAAGTACAAGTACAAAGACGTAGTGAAGGGAAAACAAGAAAGTGTCCAGATTCACAGTTAGTTACTACTTTTGAAGCAACTGTTTAGACTGAGGATAAGTCAGTTACTTCAGATAAAGAAATCAATCAGATAATTGATGACCAAGATAATGTGATGAGGAATAAGCCCAGGTTTGAATTTCTTCGAGGGGCACAGGGACTGTGTGCTTTATATTTTTAAAGTATAGTTTGATGTTATTTATTAAAAAAAGAAAAGTAAAAAAATTGTCTTCTTTAATTCTTCTTTGATTTTTATGTTGTCATTATCGTCCCATCTTTTTAATAGTTTGCATTGTGACTTCTATTTGACTCTATCGAAGACTCCTCAGTTCTGTTATTAGTACGAGTCTCTCTCTCAGCTATTTCTCTCTCTTTCGGGCATATCTCTCGGTGTTTTGAATAATGGTAAATTGTCATCTTAGTCTGCGTATGATTCTTCCGCTACACCTACTGTTGATTTTTATGTTTCTTTATTTGTTGAGATTGATTGTGTTGAAGGCATTCTTCGTTTTGACAATGTTGTCTCAAATGAGAGTTATTAGATTGTTTATGATGACTATTCCATTCAGTTAGAGATTTTAAGGTACAAGTGTGACTATTTGTCCTACTTTTTGGCATCCTTTGTCCCAAGGGAGAGAAATTTGGATTATTGGATTATTGTTACTATGGATGTTCTTTGGAATTTGATGTTGAATTAAGGGGGAGTTCTTGGATTGTGGATTCAATTTCTATATGTTAAATTATGTGATTTAGGGGAGCTTTATATTTATGACAAATATGCCAAAAATGAGGAGATTATTAGATATATGTTGAATATATCTATTTATTTTATTTTAGCATATTTTTAAATTGTCATTTTTTTATTATCTTAGATTCAAATACTAGTTGAATAATGTTCTAGATATAATAGAATTCTATCTTGCATAGAAGTTATTTTTGTGAAGAGTTGTGAATCTTACGTATGAAGTAGCTGAAGGGCATTACTGTATTTCTTTGTGAATTAAAGGTTTCTGTCAAGAAACGTAGGAGTAGCTCGGGTAAGAAGACATATTGGACCTACGGTTTATGTTGGTGTGCACAGTGTGTGTTGTGTGACATGGGTTAATAAAAGTTAAGCAGCTGAATCTATTTTACAAGGGGGCATAGGTGTAAGAGGTTGGAAATTTAATTGATGGGTTGTGATTGGAGTTTTAGCGTGAAAAAGAAACCTACGGCTGATTTGTGAGAGGGTTGTGCGTGAGTATCTAAGTGTTGTGCGTGTACTGTTGTTGGTTTTTATTTTGGTATTGGATGTTGGAATAGCAAACGAGTAGAGGGATCATTGTTCATGCGTGTTCTTAGTTTTGAAAGAGTCATGTTTTTGCAGTAAATATCTTAGAAATCACTTGTGCTGAATCTTTATCTACTGGAGTGTGATTTTTGACTGAAAGGTTTTGGGTATTGTGTATATGTTTTCTGCTGTGTGTCACTTATTGACTGAGAAGTCGTAATTTCATTCTGGAGTTGGAGCAGATTATTCAGACATATTTCAGGAAGTTGATAATAGGAGACGATTACGTAAAATCCAACAGTTTGCGAAACTATCTACCCCTTACAATTTTTCAATAATGATGTTTTATTTTATTGTTTGTAGTATAGTTACCCTACTATAAGTATGCATTATAAGCGTAACCTGTACATTTTTTTATGGATGTTAGTATCAAAATACGTATTTTATTGTGTGCATATAATAATTTATTTAATGTTCATAATTTAAAAGGTAACAATTAACGAAAAATATCATTAGCAAGTAGTATTTTCATAAATTCAATTCATTTTGATTCACAATATTATCACGTGTACTCTATCATATCAAAAAAAAAACGAAATGGAGTATACTATATTAGTAATTTATATTAGAATGCATCATGATAATTTTGATTTGCATTGATAATATGTTTAATATAAAAATAGAAGCGAAAATATTAAAAATATATTAAATTGATAAATAATAAAATTTATTTTTATCAATTACTTACTGATTATATAATTAATTCCTTATATCATGGTTCGGTTTGGTGATAGAATATATACATATATATATATAGAGAGAGAGAGAGAGAGAGAGAGGTGTTTGTGTGTGTGAGCGCTCCAACGTCTTTCCTCTTTGCAGCTCCAGCCGATCCCACTTCAACACTTACGAATAAGATAAGATCAATCTCCTTTTTGATAATGGAAAAGGCCATGTAACTATAGTCGGTCCCAATAATCTGTTTTTCTCAAGTGTAAGAATAAGTTACACAAATATCATTATAGCAGAAAATTTACAGGATACATATAAGTAATATTTTATTTAGAATTTTTATAGTCGGATTAATTTAATGACTTATTTTCTAATAATCATCCATATATTAATTTAATTATCTTCATATTTTAATTTATAAGATCAATTATTTTCTTCGTAAGAAAGAAAAAATGAGTGATAATTTTACCATTTCAACAATATTTCGTTTTTATGAGACTACAACTAAGTATATTTAGGAACAATAGGTAAATGTAAATTGAATATTAAAATTATAATTTTATCATAATTTCAATTACACATTAATTATTCCAGAAATTTTGCGTTTAGTATTAAAATATTAAATATAATTAAACTAATACACAAATATTTAAAAAATCTTTTTATTAATTAAATAATAATGTCGTATATCAAACTGCATTTAATTGATTGAATGTAAGAGCAAAAACTAACAAAGTCAAAACATTCGAATAAGTATGTTATATTTTTATTGGACATTGAAGGTGATGGTTGTTAAGGTTCAGGAAAGCTAGCTAAGATCTTATCTCTTTTATACTTGCAAGTAAATCTCCTTTCAGATCATGGAAAAAGCTATGTAGCTATTGTCGGTGTGCTTCATCATTGTCCATCGATGTTATAAATAATAAAAAACAATACTTACAACTATGTTTTATAAATTACTCTTAATATCATATAATTAGTTCCTTACATTATGTACCATACCAAACCATAATATAAGGAACTAATTAATTTGTTTTAGAGTTCCACAACAACTTGATGAAGTTTCGTAGACTCACACGCCTCTTTCTAGTCTCTATATAATAATGTAAAGAGCACCTTATAAGAACCATACAACACAACACCTTTCTTCTAACACTCTACTTTCTCCATATTGAATTTTCGGTGCACAGATAGAGAGCATATAGCTATTTATATAACTGATGGAAAATCCAAGATATATGACTCTGCTTCTGATAATACTCGTTATTGTAAGTTGCAGATCAGCGGAGGCAAGAGCAATGGTTACTCCGAAGAAGTTAAGTGGCGGCTTCCTTGTGCGAGAACTTGGATATACCAAATCGAAAGAGTTCGTGACCGTGTCCAAGCCAAAAGCACCATCAGGTCCAAACGGAAGTGGTATAAATTCGAACTTAAAACTTTTTGAAATTTTAAGTTTATTTGAAAAATTCGAGTTCTAAGTTCTGAGATTAAGTTTGAATCGACTGATCAAGCTCTCTTTTTTACATTCTTCTCAAGTTTTGAATACGCAGTCTGTTTACCAAAGCAAACTGCAACAATCATCCTGATTGTAGTTTGGTCGTTATGAAATATGCAGATAATTAACGTGTACTTCTTTTCTATCGAGGTATTTTCTATAAATTATGTATATTTTAAACTATCAGTAATAATTAAAATCCTTTTTCACAAGAAAATTTCAATGGTTCCAAATTGATAATAAATGCTTTTGACAAAGTATTCTTGCAAGTGTCCAAAATTAGGCATGATTAGTGGTATGAATTCTTATTTACTTTTTAAAAAATTAAAATAAATTTAATAAAATAAAATTTTAATGTTATTATTTATTTAGAATATGCAACAATCTTGCAGTATATTAGAAACGAAAGATCTCCAACGTTAGATATAGAAATTTGATAGCTGCGTAATCTCGTATAGGATATTATTTTATAAAAGGAATGACAAATTAAAGTATTATTTTTTAATATGTTTATTTAAGTGTAATTTTTAATTTTTTTATTAATATTTTATTAATGTGACTAACGGTTAAAAATGATAAAGGACCAAGTGGGCCTTCAAGGCAAGGTTAAAACAACGCCATTTGGGTCAGTAGAATTCCGATCGAGCCGAATCTGACTTTAGGACGGACCAATCACTATCGACAGAGGATGTGAAGACTTATATATAAAGAAGTTATGTACTTATGTAACTCTTCATTTTCGGCAAAATAATCTGAGTATTTCATTATCCATTCCAAATGTGATCACTTATTTAATATAAAAAAAGTCATGTTAAAAAAAAGATGACACTTTACCTGTATAACTGTTAATTTTTATGTGATTTATCAAAGCTAATAATTATTAGCTTATCAAATGAGTTAATTGGAATGAAGTAATTTTATATGCTGCAAATTAAGAGTCCGAATTCAAAATTTTTAAAAAATAAAAAACCCCAAATTCGAATTCATGTTTAAGTCAGCTCAAGCTCCTCTTTCTTATATTTGTCTTCTAAGTTTTGAATATTTAATCTGTTTGTCAAAGCACAAAGCATTAATGTGATATTGTTTTCACTAAATTAATGAAATTTAGATAACTTTCTTACTAATTTTCAAGTAAAAATTTTGACATTATTTTGTAAATAAATATTAAAGTAAAGGGTTAATTTATAAATTTAAAATCGTTAGAATTTAATTAAAATCTCGTAAAACTTTTATATAAATTGATTAACGTATCGTGCCTTAATTTTATAGTATCTTAAGTAATTGATGAAATTTAGACAATTCCCATGCTTGTTTTCGACCTAAAATTTTTTGATGACTGGACTATTTAGTCTTAATTTGATGTGAAATCTCCTAGGTCTCTCCTCTTTCCAGCTCCTACCGAACCTCACCCACTTCTAGCGAATCTCAAGTCAACACGTACAAGTATGTTATACATTTATGATAGCTCAAAGTTTATCATAAATGATTTTTATGATAATTATATAATATTTCAAATTTCAAATCAGAATTATCAAAAACACCTTCTGCTACTGTTAAAGTAGAAGTGTGGACTGATAATGATAGAAGAAACGCACTGTTGAATGCCAAAACAAGATATTATCTGATCTGTGCACTATCTCCAGGAGAGTATGAAAAGATATCCTACTGTTCTAAAGGAAAGTAAAATATGGGACAAACTACAAGTTACTTTTGAAAGAACGAATGAGGTAAAAAAACATAGAATAATTCTTTTAGTACATCAATACGAAATTATTTGCATAAAACAGGGAGAAATTATAGACAAATTCTTCGGAAGTTTCAACAACGTCATCACAACTTTAAAGAACTTGGGAAAGGTATATCCAAATAATGAGCTTGTAATAAAGGTTCTAAGGTCACTATCAAAAGAATGGAAACCTAAGATGACAGCTCTAGAAACTACAAAAGATCTCGACACTGTTTCACTCGACTGGTTAAGAGGAATGAAACTAAAAGCAGTTGATGAATCAAATCCGTCAAACGGTGATGAAAGCGACACTGAATTGCAAATAGATGGAGATGATGAATTCAATTTCATAGTTAGAAAATATGCAAGCTTATACAAAAAGAAGCTAATGAAGAAAAGAGAAGGAAATAAGAAAACTGGAAATAACAGATTCCCATCTAAAGGCAGCAGTAGCAGTAACAATTCACAAAATAATCAAATCATATGCTATTACTGCATGAAGCCTGGACACACAAGATCAGAATGTCCTCTTCTTTAAAAAGATAAAACAAAAAACAAAAAACCCAGAAAGCGAGATATGATTGCAGGATGGTTAGATGAGAAATTTGAAAACTTTGAAGAAGAAGAGCCTGAAAAATTCAGCAATGTGTGCTTTATGGTTGAATTAGGAGACGATGAGGTCTATTATTTTGACTTCGATATTGAAATTGATGAATTAAGAGATGCATATCATGAATTGTATGATCAATATAAAAATTAACAGTGCAGTATTTGAAAAAGGTTGAGAAGTCCAAAGATAATGATGTATCCTTTATGAATTAGATTAAATCACTGGAATCAAAGAATAAGAATTTATTGTCTAGAATTATGTCCCTTAAAACTGAAAACAAGCAAAAAGTCTCTGAAAAGGAATTCTTGGAACAAAAGATAAGTCAGTCAGAGAATACATTGCTTGAAAATGATTCTACCAAGGTAAAACAATTAGAAGAAAAGGTTGCTTCTCTAGAAAAAAGATTTTACTAATTTTGTTGGTGGAAGGATCAATCTTGATGTATTGCTTGGGAATAGTAAAGGTGATTTTGACAAGGCTAGAATAGGATATAATCAAAATACTAATATTAGGCTATACAGGAATTTCTTTGTTAAATCCAGCAATAGCCATTAGTCAAAACAATAGGAACTTGATAAATAGCAAAAATTACAATAATTATCATTCATCTGATTTATGCTATTACTGTAGTAGACATAGTCATATTAGTCATTTATGTAACTTTCGAAAAATGAAGAAATTATCTTAGATGTATGTTGGAGACTGAAAGGTCAAACTACTATCTTAAAAGGACCAAGAAAATTTTGAGTATCTAAAATGAGATAATAGATTCTGTAGATAGGCTTAATCAATGGATAGTTGATAATAGTTGTTTAAGACACATGACAGATGAAATATCGCACTTGAACTATATTGAAAGGAAAGACGAAGGTAATGTTGTTTTTGCTCATACAAACAAGGCAAAAGTCACTAGATTTGGTAAAATTGGTGACTTTAACTCTACTTCTATTGATAATGTTCTTTTTGTTGATGGATTGAAATATAACTTGTTAAGTGTAAGTTAATTATATGATAAGGCTTATAGAATTACTTTCTATACATTGCATTATGAAATTATTGATAATCTTAATGACAACATTATATTTGTTGGTCCTAGAAATCAGAATATATATTATGTTCAATTGGAAGACATATCTTCACAAAATGTTAAATGTTTTGTTTCTTTAGAAAAGGATCCATTTATCTGGTATAGAGGATTTGGACATGCTAGTATAAGCATTCTAACAAAATTATTCAAAAATGAGTTAGTAAAAGGACTACCGAACTTGAAGTTTGAGAGTAATTAGATTGTGAAGCTTGTTTAAAAGGAAAACAAATCAGAAGTAGCTTTCTTACTAAAAATATTGTTTCTACTAACCAACTACTTGAACTTGTACCTATGGATTTATTTGGTCCTATTAGGACTTAAAGATTCAATGTTAAACACTACAGTTTTGTTATAGTATATGATTATTCTAGGTTTACATATGTTTATTTCTTATCAAATAAGGATGATACTTTTGAAGTGTTTGAGAAGTTTTACAGAAAAATTTAGATTGAAAAATGGTACTGCATTACATCTATTCAAAGCAATCATGGAGGAGAATTCAATAGCAGAAAATTTGAAGATTTTTGTAATGAAAATGGAATATCTCATAATTTTTCATGCCCAAGGACTCCTTAGCAAAATGGAGTTGTCAAGAGAAAGAATAAGATTCTCGTTGATATAGCCACGATAATGCTATATGAAAGTGGCTTACCTCATGTTTAGTGGCAAAAGTTGTATCTACTGCTTGTTACATACTTAACAAGTTTCTTATAAGATCTATTTTTAGAAAGACCCCTTATGAGTTGTGGAAAGGAAGAAAACCTATTATTGCTTACTTTCGAGCATTTGGCTGCAAGTGTTTCGTATTAAATAATAGAAAGGACAATCTTGGAAATTTTGATGTGAGATCAGATGAAGCTATTTTTTTGGGTTACAGTACTGCCAGCAAAGAATTTAGAGTTTATAATAAAAGAACAAACATGATAGAAGAATCAATATATGTGGCATTTGAAGAAACACTACCCTCGATAACAACAGTTGATTCAGATGATGAAGAGCATCATTTGGCTCCTAAAAATGCTTTACAGACTCAAACTACACCTTTAGTATCTTTAGAATTATAAAATCACGAAAGTCCTTCTAAAGCCAGGACGAAGCAGGCTTCTTCATCTCAGCAGGAGCCTATGCAACTAAGAGCACTAAGAGAATGGAGAAGTCAAGATACACATCGATACATTCTGGAAGACTCTTCTAAAAGTCTAAGAACCAGATCTTCCTTCAAAAACAATTTTATTGCCTTTATCTCACAATTAGAATCAAAGACTATTGAAGAGGCTCTTAGTGATGAAAATTAGGTTTTAGCTATGAAAGAAGAACAAAATTAGTTTGACAAAAACAAAGTATGAAATCTAGTACCTCATCCACAAAACAAGTCAATTGTTGGAATGTGTTAGGTATTTCGAAACAAACTTGAAGAAAAAGGTAAGGTGGTAAGAAACAGAGCTAGATTTGTAGCTCAAGGTTATAATCAATAGGAAGATACTGATTTTGATGAAACTTATGCCCCTATTGCTAGATTGGAATCGATTAGAATTCTACTTGCTTTTGCATGCTATAGAAACTTTAAATTATTCTAAATGGATGTTAAAAGTGCCTTCTTAAATTGATATATTAATGAAGAAGTGTTTGTTAAGCAACCTCGAGGTTTTGAAAATGAAGACCATCCTGATTACGTGATGAAGTTGATTAAAATTCTGTATGCTATAAACCTCTATTTGAGAATAACTTTCTGCTTTATAATAACCTTTACTTGACAAGTTGACTAAGGCTTTGTATGGTGTAAAGTAGGCTCCTCAAGCAGAAAGTTATTCTAAACCTCTGTTTGAGAATAGCTTCGAAAGAGGAAAGGTAGATAAAACCTTATTTATTAAGAAAAAGGAAAACAATTTACTCATAATTCAAATATATATTGATGATATAATATTTGGTGCTACTAATCAATCCTTGTTGGCCTTGGGTCTCGGTTCTTATTTCGTGGTATTAAGGCACCAAAATTGGGATATTTTTAAAATAAAAATAATTATATATAAAATTAATATCAAAATAAAAAGAATTTAATTCCTTGGTAGGAGCAAGAACAAATACACAAAGAATTAAAATAAAATAGCTTAGAATAAATTGGACATGAAAATAAATTAAAAGAAGTCATGAAAGGACCCCTTTTTTTAATATAAACAATTAATAATAAAATAATATATATAATGAGAAGTCAAAAATGGGGAGTAAAACAAATAAATCAACTTATGAATTAATAAATAAAAAGGAGAAGAGGAAGACAAGCATAACCATTATCGCGATCGTGCTATAGTAGCAAAATATGAGATAAGTACGATCGCGACTTTCCAGCCGCATATACCAACTTCAAAACATCATGACTTTCTA
>JANIIA010065363.1:0-10703 GCA_027478495.1 Erythroxylum alaternifolium
TCACTTGCCACATGTCACATGCTTAGGCCCTCTTTTATTTCCTTTCCAAAAACAATTCAATTTCTACTCCAATTTTTTTCCAAAATTCCAATGGCTCAAATCAATAATTCCTAAATTCATGGATCTAAATTTTCAGTGCCATTGGACAGTAATTTTTACTACCGATAAACCATTATTCTGCCACTTGACATTTTTCCTAGTCCAGAAATTACTCCGAAATTTCAGAAAAATAATTTCTAAAATTTTCCAAAAATCGGAAAATCAAAATGACCCTCTCCAACACAATTTTTCATACACACAAATCACATTTATTTTTTTTATATCACTTACATTTATTAACAAATATACCAGGAAATGTCATGAATGCATGTACAGTTATTTACATGTGCAAAATTCACTATTCACTTATATGTGTATGCATGAATATGTCAAGACAATTCTAAGCACTTATAAACTATTCCAAATTACTATTTTACCCTTCCCATTGGTAATGAGATGTTACAATATTAGTAATGAAGATGTTATACTTAATAATGGCAGTGGTTATCGACATCTCATATTGGGTCCTCCTCTATAAATTCTCAGATACCATATTCACTCTCAATAATATTTTGCATGCATCCTTTGATAGAAAAAGAGTTTATTATAAATCTCTTAATCATGTAAGCAAAATAACACTTCAACTGAATTTTTTTCCTATCTACTTTCTTGTAAAGGAATTGAACACAAGGGCATGCTTGACCAAAGGTCGAAGTTGACATAACTTGTTTGAGTCATCATCATCCTTCCATCAAATCATCAAATCTCAATCAATCAACCTTAGTGGCTTTATTGTATTAACTATAACATTAACATCTCGTTCACCCTTCTCCTCCAACCCAAGAGAAAATTATAACCAATAATCATATTCCATCTTTAACTACTTTAGAAAATAAGTGAGCAACTGTTATCTTAGTGTAAAACCACAAACCACCTTTTACCAAGTCCTATATCTTTTGTGATAAACCATTTCAAATTATATATTCAAATGTTTAAGGTCTCACCCTTGTGACTAACCTTGAAAACTTTTGATATTATGCCTTTTTTCTTAATTAGTTCACGAAATACACTTGATTCTATCCTCTAAGGTTGATCTGATGCGTGAAAAGTGTTTGGAAATTTTGCCAATATTATTGAAATCAAATTTACTCCAAATCAAAATATGTATATAGATGAGGGGGGTAATATTAAGCATTATCACATTTTAAACTTAATATTGCATTCAATATATGACCTCAATACTATATACACCAGAGCATATTAACTCTACTAAACATAAACACCATCATATTATAAAAACCAGTCTTACACTCCTAAATAATAAATTTATACCTCTCTTTTTTGGTTCCATGCTTTTTAAAGTGCCACAAACCTAATCAATAGAATGTACACTCTCATTGACAATTTGATACCCCTACCATAAACTCTTGGGATATAATCCTAATTAAACCTCACTTAGTGTTTGTGGTTTTCTTTGTTACCTTTAGCTTTGACCATATGACACTCTTAAACTTGAATCTCGATCTTGGCCATGTTTAAATCCAGTTTTTTCTACTATGTCATTCCTTCATTTATTATTATACCTTTTTAAATTGTATCTTTATCTTTAGACATTTTATCCTTTTTGAAGAAATATTTTCATACAAAATTAAGTCCTCTTTATATCCAAGAATCTCTAATCCCACCACATCTAAATACCTTTCTCAGTTTACAAATAAAGTCAGGACCTCTACTAGTAATGACCTTGACCATGCCACCTTAATAATGCTTACTCATGATGAAGTGATACAAGATTGGAATTCTCCATCATATTGCTTTGTGATGTTGAAGAATCATGCTCATCGATTTGAAATAATTATAATAAGATAAACATAAAACCTTTTAACATTATTGAGATAATATAAAAATAAGTTATATTTTGATAAAGCCTCCAAAATAAAATTGAATTAGTCTAAATGGGCAATAGTTAGTAACAATAATTGTAAAGTAATGCAGAAGCCAAAATTCTTACAAGCAATTTTTCCTGTAAATGACATTACTTAAATAATGAAGTATATAATAATACCATTTCTTCTTCTTCTTCTCAGTGGAGAGAGAGACACAAAAAGGCAGCATCAAGCAACAGTGACAATGACAGCAAGTAACTAGGGCATAAAAAGAGACGTAAGAGCTATTAGGAAGAGCACGACTAAAGAAAAAGAGAGGAGTGGTAACACAAAAGTGCAAAAATTAAAACTAATAGACATATTTTTTGGTGTATAGAACTTTACTAAATTAAAACACCAACAAGCCTATTGTATAGCCTTTACAAAGTAACATATAAACTTAAAGAAGATAGAAAATAGTGGCACAACAAGGATACAATCTAATAACTAAAAATAGAAAAACCAAGGAATTAAACAACTGCTGTAAGATATGGCTAAAGACTAATGCATAACGTGGTCAGATAATAAATAATAATTTGAATAATCTTGAATCAATCTCTAACACTCCCCCTTGAATCAAAGTTGTAGACACCAAATTGGGACCTAAAATAAGCATGTTTGTCTTGAGGAAGAGACTTAGTTAGTATATCAGCTACCTATTCATCTATACTGTATTACCTTAATACAATCAATCCATATGACATAAGATCTTGAATGAAGTGAACTTAAATATCAATATGTTTTGTTTTTCCATAATAGGCTGGATTTTTAGACATAGAAATTACTTCCTTATTTTCATAACAAATTTCAGTTACTTTATTTTTCTCTTGACCAAGGTCCACAAGAATTGTCCTTAACTAGATTGTTTAACAAGTTGATGAAATTATTGTCATATATTTAGCTTCAAATGTTTATAAGGTTATTGTTGCTTGATTCTTTAAGCTCCAACATATGGCAACTAATCTAAGATTGAAAACAAAACTAGATGTGCTCCTTTTATCCTCATAAATTATTAATTTTTAAATAATTATAAATGATTTTTATGATAAGAATAAAATTACAGAACTACAAAAAAAATTGCTTTACTTAATATAGTATCAATGAAATAAAATAAGATAATTATTAAAGAAATTTTATATAAAAGATTGTAGTATGTAATTTTGATAAGAATCAATATCCTGATGATATTCACCCACTACAGATCTCTTATTCCTAATATTTGATTCCAATTTATACTCACACCCCTATAGGAATAAAAGTTCAACATTGTTTAAAATTCATTCCAGTTTTTATTCCCTATTTTATCCATTACTAATATCCAAAAAAAGTAAGAGGAAGGGAATAAAGGTTACATTGCAATTCATACTTCTATATTAATGGTTACCAAACAAGAGCTTAAGGGTTGCATGCCACTAGAATAAAAGCCACCTTATTGATTTTTAAAGTGTATTTCATGTTGAATTAAATATATATAGGTGACATTTTTAGTGAAGGAAGGAAAAAAATAAAATATTGAAAGACGAGAAAATGTTTTAATTATTGGAACATTGTAAAACATCTAATAATAGGCTTTAAATAATTGCAAGAGAGCAACTAAAAATATTATAAAATAGGAACATAAATTCATGATTTGATACCATTAACATACTGACTAATTTATGAAATATCCTAAAACCAACCAATTGAAAAACATAAAAATTACATGCTCTAAAAGCTCAGCTACTAACATTTTAAATCATCTTGTCAAGCTGAAACACTCTCCCTTGATTTAAAATCACTAACTGTGACTTAATAATTGGACTAAGAAAGAGACTTTGTAAAAATATTTGTTACTTGCTCATTAGTGTCACATAATTTCAGCATTATCTTGCCATCAACTACTAACTTTCTAATGAAAAGATGATGGATAATGATATGCTTAGTTCTATCATAAAAAGTGGAATTCTTTGCCATTGCAATTGTGGATCGATTATTGCAAAATATCTCAGTGGCTTTCTTTAGCTTAATACTAAAATCTGCAATAATTTTATTTATCCATAAAGCTTATCATGTTAATGAAGTTACTGCTGCATATTCTGCTTTGAATGATGGCTAAGATACTATTTCTTGCTTCTTTAAAATCCCTGTCAATACTCCAAAACCAAAGTTGAAAACATTTCCATAAGTGCTTTTTTGATCATCTAAACATTTTGCCCAGTCATTATTAGTGAAATGAATTAATCTAAAATTCGATACTTTGTAATATCAAATACCAAAATTCACAGTCCCTACAACATAATGAAAAATTCTATTTATTGCTCCAAAGTTTTATTTTGTAGGACTATGCATAAATCTAGATATAATGCTAACAAAGAAAGAAATGACAAGCCTATTATGTGTCATATAATTTAAATAACCAAATAAACTTTTAAATAGAGTTGGATTAACTTTCTCGGTCCCAATTTTCACACTGTAACTTCTCATTAGTGTTCATTAGTATGGCTGCCACTTCACAATTTGCCATGTTAAACCTCTTCAAAATATATGCAATATATTTCTTTTAACACACAAAAATTCCTTCAGTACTTTATTTGATCTGAAGTCCCAAAAAAATTACAATATGCCTAAATATGTCATCTCAAAATTTCTCAAAACACAATAGTTAAAATCATCAATCAACGATTTTGAGAAACCTATATTAATCATATAATCTATATAAAGGCAAACAACTAAAAAATCTTTTTTACCTTAATTCTAGAAATAAATAGTGGGTCCATTTTCACTTTTAGTGAACCCGCTATTGTGGAAGAATGAATCAATCTTACTATACCAAACATGTGGTACTTGCTTTAACCCATAGAGAGCTTTTTTTTAACCTATAAACTTTGTTTTCGTTACCACTAATAACAAAGTCCGAAGGTTGTGAAACGTATACGTCCTCTTTTAGATCACCATTCAAAAAATTAAACTTCACATCAAATTAATATATAGGTAGTTCCATCTAAGCAACCAATGCAAATACAATTCTTATAGTCTCAAATCGAGCACTAGGAGGAAAAATCTCTTCAAAATCTATACCTTGCTATTGGAAGTATCCCTTTACCAAAAGTCGAGCTATATGCTTTTAGACGCTTCTGTCAACATTATAATTTGTTTGAAACACCCACTTGAGCCCTAAGATATTTGATGCATGTAATTTATATGTTTTAAAGCCTCAAGTGTAAGGTGTAATTGTAGCTAGCACTAACAAGTACTGGTTAATCCCATAAGGACTACAATTTCTTCTAATAGCCTCTTTTATGTTATCTAACCATCAAATAAGATGATGACTTAATTTAAAACAAAATTAAAACACAACGGTTACACTTTATCAAATAGCTAGCACCTAGGTAATCCCTATAAGATCTCTTAAGCATTAATCCTTTATAATGCATTTCAATTATTGATCATAGGATTGTGGAAATTCCTATCTTATGTTAATATCCTTCTAAAGACTATCAACAACTAATCCTAGATTGATTAACTAAAACATCTTTCTAGTTAAAAACCCTAAGAACATATTTTGATTTGTGGATTTCTCTATTAGGTTTAATCCTAATCTAGATGATTTATATCAACTTATCTTTAAGTTTACAAGCAACTCCTAATTATGGTAGATCTATTAATACAAGAGGATTTCTAAATCTCACTCATATGAAATCAAATATTGAACTAATATCCCAAACATATTAATTCAAGATTATAAACATATGATTGAATCAATCAATCAAATTTCCTTTGATAAAATATCAAATCATAGTACCTGTCCTAACTTAGGCTTCATCCTACTTAGACACCAAATAAACTTAGTTCCTTAACAAAGAAAATGAAACAAAGATAAAAAGTTCAAAAGCAATATTAAAAAGAAAAGAATCCATGATCTATATCCTCTTTTCTCTAATGAAGTCCTCCTAAAACATTGATGAAAGTCTATTCTTTGTCGAATCTCTTGAAGTAATATTCATGTTTTCCTAGTCCTAGGTTTAGAATTGCATCTACTACTCTAAATCTACTCTCTAACTCTGACTCCAGTTACCCATTGCTCATCTCCTATTTATAATTTCTTTTTATATTGCAAAATTATGATTTTTTAGATCATACACGATCGTGTGAGTGACCATATATCTCAAAAAGTCTTCAAAATTGCAATTTTACATGTTCTTAGTAGCTTACGCAAGCATGGGACTTGACTATGTATGTTACTTACATGTGCATGTATCTCCACACGAGTAAAAACATCTTCTTTGAAGCTCACATAGTCCCTTACATAACCATATGTATTACTCACACGGGCGTTTGTCTCCAAAGTAGCTCCAATTCTTCTATTTTATGTCACAATTTTGCCCAAATTCTTCTCCTTTTGTTCCATAAAGGCAACTAAGACCTGAAAATATACTAGAAATAAAATACATACTAAAAATAATTTAAAAATCTTAAATAACAAGCAAAACACACTCAATATGAACATAAAAACATAACACATTAATTATTTATCAAACATCCTCACATTTAAGCTTTTGCTTTTCCTCAAGCAAATCATAATCCAGATCATCAATCTTAAAAATATCCATCTCTTATTAATTTCAACTTGTCCATCCATTGCCTAAATCATCATATCATATTAATCAAATTAACATACAATTAGGTTTAAGTTATCATATAACCGACTTTCATAAGTCAACATTAATAGCAATAACATTGATAATCTTTTTAAAATCAAAAGCAAAAATTCCACATCCTTACAAAGAATTCAGATAATGCATTCAAAGTCTTTAAGGTTGAAAATATAACAAACTGTCAAATCATTATATAGAAGGATTCTTAGCCATAAGCTTGCAGTAAAATTACATCTCTACCACTTATAAGTAAACTAAAAGCAAAAAATAAAAAGGCCTTTCAAATAGGATTTAATGAGGTTTAGGTAAGGGTATGGTGGGAATAATAAAAAAAAGGTAATAACATTGAAGGAAATTCACATAAACAAGATTACATAAAACTTAGTTCTTCATAGCATAGGTCATTCAAAGAATAAGTTCATTGGTACAACATTAATTCTTCTCACTCTCCAACAAATATCATAACTTTTCTCTTCTTTTCCTCTTTCTTTTTTTTTCAATATGCTCATAACAAATATTCTTCAACTTTTGAACTTCTTTAAGTAAATTTAGAGAGAATATAAAATTATAACAATAAAGAACTTGAGAAGAAATAAATTTCGCGATCACTACATACCAATAATTATAGAAATATTATACCTTATATCTTGTGCTCCTTTCAAAATATCTTTTATATGGTATCAAAGCCTTTTGTAGCCTAATAACCTAACACTACAATAATATAGACTTTCGGATACATTTTGTTACTACGATTTTAAAATCGTGGCTAAAAGTCAACATTTGGAAACAATTTTTGAACTCGTCGTCAAAATTTTCACTTTTGGTGATGATTTTGAAGTTTAACTTTTCACAATGATTTTAAGAAATCGCTCTCAAAGGGTTAACTTTTCACAAAGGTTGTGAAAATCGTCATAAAACAATCATCATTTTCCTTTGGAAAATATTTTGGAACGCGAAAGATTTAGTGACGATTTTCGAAAATCATCGGGAAAGGTTTAACTTTTGACGAAGATTTCCAGAATTCATCCTTAAATAGTTTATATTTGGCAACGATTTCAAAAATTGTCACCAAAAGATCCATATTAAAAATTAGGAGGGAAATGAAAAATGACACAAAAAGAGATCCTAAAAGAAAAAATACTCATCCCTTAGCCCTAAAAGCCTTCGGTTATCAAAACTTTGTTGTCACATTTGTTTCCCTCTGTTAGAGTAGTGCTCTAAAGGCAATGAAAAATGCCATTCGCTTTATTAATCAAAATAAAGTATTTGATATTCGCTTATATATGAATTGATATTGATCTTAAATCGAATTAATGAAGTCCATAATACAAAACATAGCATGAAAGAAATCATGATGAGATCGTGATAATGAGATTCCTATCATGTGCAATTACGTTAGTAGCTAAACAATCCCTAGTCATTGGATTAATAAGATAGGACATTATTAATCTAGATAAACTAGCACATGTTATACTCCTTGATTTGATCAAGCAATCAATCTCACAAACTATAAGCATGAGATGTTTAGAGTTAAAATGTGGATACTTACTAAGAGTAGTAAGTACATATGGTTGATCTACCGAATGTCAATGATTAATCTCATCATAGCAATAGTGAAAATATCCTTAGACTTAAGGTACTCAAGGATTTCTTGGATATTAATCCTGTGCTTTGACATCATTCCTTATAACCTCAAGATGAGGTCGCTCTTAGGGTGGTGATTGGGCACAGCTGTTGGTATTCGAAGGTAATTGGGTAGCCAATACAGTATTCACCACTCCTGATAGAAGGACATGATACCCACAGTCTCTTGTCAGGGTCATTACTCTGGAGTCTCTGGCTAGAGTAGTTATGTGTCATGAAGAGAGTGTTTAATGACACATAAGAGTAATGAGATCCTATAATAATAACTAACATCACTTGGACTAGAAGTGACGTAGTCAATCTAGTGGGAGTTGACACATAGCCCATACTCTGAAATAAGTGGGGTATAGTATGGTGAAATGACGAATTGTATGGTAATTATCTATAGAAAGGTTCATAAGTTGGATAATTAACTATCGAAGAGTTTGTGTGTTAATCCACTTATATTCTGGAAAATTGGCATCATGAAACCCTTCATGATTTGATTGAATTAAGAGTTAATTCAAGTGCCTAAAATAACCAAGAACCTAAGGGTCACATGCATAAAAGATCGGATGAAAAACATAGTATGCATGGCCAAATTTAAGCAAGCCACGATTGTGACTCATAGGACATGATCGTGGCCAACACGAATGGGTACATAAGTGAGTTCTTCACTTATGTACATGAGGTTTTTACACTTTTTGCATACTTAAGTGAGAGGATAAGGGCTCTAAAAGAGCTTTAGAGTGAGAGAGAGGCATCAAGAACTTTGTTCTTGCAATTCATGCAATTGTTGTATGAATCAAAATGCATGCAACAAGATTCTTGATCTATCTTCCATCATTTTGAGCATCTACTATAACTCATCTAGTTTGGTGCTCAAATCACCCTTATACATTATTTTTTCATCTTCTTTGCATGTTCCTGGGTGATTAAGGAAGGGTTTGGTGTTTGTAACAACCTAAATAAGGAGAAAAAACAAGAAAGGAGGAGAAAAATAAGGTAAAAAGTTTAATAGTTCATGTATGGATGTTTGATTATGTAATTTTCAGGTTGTCATAGTGTTGGAATCTTGATTTTGACACTTCCACTGCATTTGCATGCATGTGATGCATGCAAAGATGTCAAACTCGAAAGTGGTATCAAAGCAAGTTTATACATGTAATAGATGATGTATTGAACATGTGCAAAGTGTTTGTTAGGTTGTGAATGGCATATATGTTGATTTGGAATAATTTGTGTAAAATGTAACACATCGGATGACCTATTATGAGATTATCATATGGTTGATCTATCGAATGTCAATGATTAATCTCATTATAGCAATGGTGCAAATATCCTTATACTTGAGGTACTCTAAGGCTATCTTGGATATTAATCCTTTGCTTTGACATCAATCCTTGTTACCTCATCTAGTTTGGTGCTCAAATCACCATTACGCAATGTTTCTTCATCTTCTTTGCATATTCTTGGGTGATTAAGGAAGGGTTTGGTGTTTGCAATAACCTAAACAGGGAGAAGAAATAAGAAAGGAGGAGAAATATAAGGTAACAAGTTTTATAGTTCATGTATGGATGTTTGATTATGTAGTTTTTGGGTTGTCATGGTGTTGGAATCTTGATTCTGATACTTCCATTGCATTTGTATGCATGTGATGCATGCAAAGATGTCAAACTCGACAATGGTATCAGAGCAAGTTTATGCATGTAATAGATGATTTATTGAACATTTGCAAAGTGTTTGCTGGGTTGTGACTGACATGCATGTTGATTTGGAATAATTTGTGTAAAATGTAAAAAATTGTTTCTTGGATTTTCTTTCGCATAGATGTTTATAAGATGTTATATTATGTTTTTGTCAAAGGAAATTGCAATTGAATGTTACTTGCTATTTTATTTTGAATTAATATCCAGGCTGTTCATATATTGATTTCTGGGAATTTCTGGAAAACTAAATGCAGGTGTTGACTTTGAAAATTTCGTAATAATTCTAGAAATTTTTTCTTTTTTCTTTCATAAAAATCTTTATAAGTGTTATTTTATTTTTTTGTAAAAAGAAAATACAATTGAATGTCATTTGCTATTTTAGTACGAATTTAGTTTCAGCTTGATGCGTGTATGAAATTCTGGAAATTCTAGAAATGTGATGAACATGCATGCTTGTAAATTCCATATTAATTTTTATAAAAATTATTTTTATAAATTTTATGAATGTACATGCAAGATGAGACGTTGCCACGTGTATGAGATGCATGATACTTGTTAAAGTGGTTAACTTATGCATGTATGATGTAATGTTTAACTAGTGTTAGAAGTAATATGACTAGTGTCATACACATGTGATGTGCTATGTTATTCCAATTTTTTAATAAATAAATCCTAGGAATTAGTTTCTTAAATTTTTTATTAGACACATTTAGAATGTGTATAAGACTTTGGAATTTTTCCAGAATTAATTGAATTTGATTCAATTAATAAAT
>JANIIA010065404.1:0-10701 GCA_027478495.1 Erythroxylum alaternifolium
TCAAATTAATCGAAATTAATCCTCAACAAAATCTAATCACATGCATTACTAGTATGGAGAGGATCGGGGTCCAACACAAAGCCTACCATAAATTCTTATACATTAAGTGATATCATTGAATGGCTATTAGAAAATGGTGCATCAACTTATATGATATCACTTCCCTAACTTGTTAAATCCATGACACCTTATTAAGGTTCAAATGAAGTAATCATCGGTAATGATAACACTCTTCCTATGACTTTTATTGGACAGTTCACACTTCAAACTATCCATAAATCCCCAACTCTTACACTAACATGATGTTTTAGTTGTACTTTAACTTACCAATAACTTATTATCTATAACTAAATTTATCAAAGATAATTATTATCTAATTGAATTTTCCCCTTCTGGTTATATTGTGAAGGACTTCATAACTAAGACACTACTTTTTAAGGGTGAAGTGCACAAAAATCTCTATCCATAAAGATTCTAGTCATTTTAAAAAACCATATTGTCTTTACAGCCAAACAGGCTACTCTTAACCTGTGGCACCAACGTCTAGGTCATCCTTGTCATGCTAGTTTATCTTTTCTTTTCTCAAATAATTCTACTGTAATAAATCCTTGAATCTCGTATTTTCAAGGCAAAAGCACTCGTCTTTCATTTTCTTTATTAACTCGTGTCTCACCCAATCTTTTGCAACTCATCCATTGTGACATTTGGGGACCCTCTCCCTCCCTCTCTTATTTTGGCTTAAGATACTTTATCATTTTTATTGATGATTTTAGTCTTTAATACTTGGATATTTCCTGTAGCCTATAAGTCCTAATCCTTTCCCAATTTTAACAATTCAAAATAATCACTTGAAACCTTTTCTCAACCGCCATAAAAAATTTAATATGATGGTGCTATTAAACTTGTTAGAGATGCCTTTACCTAATTCCTCACTAATAATGGAATATCATACCATATCTTTTGTTCACACACCCTTTAACAAAATAGTCTAGTCGAATAAAAAATCCATCATATAACTGAAATTGGCATCAGCTTTCTCCTTCATGTTTCTTTAACAAAATTCTCTTTTTTAATACCTTATACACTGTAATATACCTTATTAATCTCCTTCCCACTCTTATACTTCATTGCAAATCACCCTATAAAAGTCCTTTTAAATAATATGACTAACCTTTCCCATCTTCACATTTTTGGTTACATATGCTTTTCCTTTCTTGAAGCTACCCACTTTGGTAAATTAACACCAAAATTCACACCATGTGTTTTCTTAGGATATTCCCCTACAAGCATAGGTTATTATTGCTTTGATCCTTAAACTCACAAACTATACATCTCTCATGTTCATGTCATTGAAACTATTTTTCCTCACAGAAAAAAACAAATTACTACCATCCTTACCTCACCAGCCTCTCAAGTAACCCTTTCTCTACCTTGCAACCTACCTACTATACTCCCTTAATAATCCCCTAACTCATCACTAAGAACTATTTGCAGCTTACCACCTTCACTACCAAGACGTCCTATGATAACCTAACCTCGTGATAACTCGTGTGTTCCTTAATCCTTTTCTAACTATATTACTTACAATAACATTTGTAAAAATACTCATGACCTCAAACCTACTTCCTTCTCCAAAATAAATAAATTTTCATATTGGTGCCAAGCCATACTGTAAGAGTTCACCACCGTCCATCAGAACCACACTTAGACCCTTTTTACTCCATCATCTAATGCTAATATTATTGAATATACATGTATTTTCCTTACTAGGCTTAAGTTCTGCAGATCTTAATAGGTAAAAAAACATGCTTTGTTGCAAAAGCATACCATTAGTCTCCCAGTTTTGATTACAGTGTAAAAGTATACCATTAGTCTCCCAGTTTTGATTATGGTGACACCCTTAGTTTTGTTATCAAATCTACAACTATACATATTATCCTCACTACTGCTTTAAAAAAACAACTGATTTATTCGCTAGTTGGGTTTCTATAATGCCTTTCTGCATGGTCACTTCAAAGAACCTATTTACATGACTTAACCTTTAGGTTTCATTAATTAAGTCAAAAAATTTCACAACTTCATACCACTGCTTCTAATTCTAATATCTCTCTTTTGATTTACTCCTCAACCATTCACACTACTTACATTCTAATATATGTTGATGATATCTAGGTTACCGATTCTTCACAAATTGTTACTAGGTGTTTAGTTCACTTGCATAAATAGATAAGGAATGGAATGGTGATTCTTTAGGAATAGAATAGATAAGGAATATACATTATTTAGTTTGGTTTATTCCTAAGAATTTCTAATGATGATGAAATGCTAATGTTTGGTTTGAAAACATAAATTTGGAATGATAAAGGAATAACTAATAAAAGACCAAAATATCCATAATTGTTATGGGTTAAAACTAAAAAAAATTCTTAAGAGAACGAAACCAAAAGATTATTTATTCTATTTCTACTGTGAAATGGAGAAATTGGACATAACATCCTTATGCAAGTCTAACAAAATATTGATACTTGACTTCAACTGATATTTTGCGAAGGTCAAGCCCAAAAATTTGGTTAATACTCAACTAATACTTGACTTTAATTGTACCAGAATTAGGATTAAATTGCACACCATTTTCCATTAGCCTTATAAGCACCTCTTAAATCTACAAACCACCCAAATCTAATTCCTTTAAAATGAAAATCACCAATATTTTTTCAATTAGAATACAAAAAATTGTAAAAACTATAGCAAAATGCTGAGTAATTGGTTCATTCATGCACTCTATACTACTTAATGGCTAAGTTAATTATAATTTCCAATTTGGAAAATATTCTCTTCCTCTTACCCTCAAAATTTATCAGCAACCAAACTGTGCCTTATGATAACTAGTCAGCAAAGAAAGTTGACGAGAAAGAGATAAAGTCACCTCCTCGAAGTCATTAATCTTTAATTCCTTCTTTATATCCATAACTTCTTCAATGGCAATTCTCATATGCCCGTTCTTAACCACAGCTAGCACTTCTTTAAGCCTATGGATAATTCCAATAATTACCCCCAATAATTTAAGCAATTCCCTCTTTACTCTCGCCTCCCTCATTTTCTCACTCATCTTAGTCACAATATCCGTAATCTTAACATCGATAGGAGCATCAGAAGCCGAGTGAAGAAGATCAAAAATGGTGCAATCAATATGGTCAGCCTAAGAAATGACATCATTGTAGAGAGAGAAGAGGGAGGAGAAATCAAAGCAATGAGAAAGGGGGAGTTTTGGACTTTAGATTTGATATGGAGGGAGTGAGATTCAAGGAGGGTGATAAGGAGGTGGAGATCGGGGGCTAAGAGCGGGGAGATTGGGTCAGAGATGTTACTAGTGAAGAGAAGACCTAGGATGTTGATGGAGTCAAAAAGAGAATCCATGGGTGGATCGAGCGAAATAAAGAGACAAGGTGGTTGGTAATCTTATGGAGACCTTTTCTTGCATTAAAATAAAACAAGAAACAACCAAAAGTAAAGGATATTTTTTCTAACATATCCTCAGTTTTATTCCCAACCCACATGGAATAAATAAAGATAGGGGGCTGATGGGTTATTTTTTCCCCCAAACTTAAGGAATAAAGATGCAACTTGGATTATATATTATGTATGTTTTCTTCAACCAAACAAGGGAATAACCTATTAACAAGAATATATTAGTAATGGAATGATCATTCCAGTCAACCAAACACCCTATTATAGAATAACCAAACACCATCTTTTGCACTAAAGACCTTGGCCCTCTTTATTACTTCCTTGGCATTAAAGTTATCACTACCTCAAATGGCCTATTTCTTACCTAAACCAAATATAAGGAGAACCTTTTCATTCGCGCCAACCTTGATTCCTCTAAACTTGTTTGTAAACCCATGACTCCTATCCTACCTCTCTTTAAGAATCATGACATAGCTTTAACTATTCTTAGTAAATACTATATCACTCTTGGTGCCCTTCAATATCTTTGTCTCACTCATCCTGACGTTCATTTTTTTGTTAAATAAAGTTTCTTAATTTCTTCATTACCTTATAGGACTTCACTGGATTGCAATTTAAAAAAAAATTCTCTGATACCTACAATCTACCCTATCACATGGCATACAACTTACCAAAACCAATAACCTCGTCTTTAACGCCTACTGTGATATTGACTAGGCTAGTTGTCCCAATGATGACACTTAACCTTTAGTTATTTTTTTAATATCAAATCTTACTTTTTAGACAATTGTAACAACCCAGTAAAAAATTTCTGTTTAGGGATGGGAATGGGTCGGGCTGGGCCTGGGGGGGCCATCTCAAGCTCAGCCTCGACCCGAGGCTTGAGCGGGTCTAGGACTACAGGGCCCCAGCCCTGTCTAACTTTTTATTTTTAAAAATATTTCAAAATGATGCCATTTTGGCATTGTCTATTGGGCCTTGGGTTTGGGCTCAAACCCAAAAAATTGGCCTCTAGACCAGGTCAACTCGAGCTGAGTTAGGCCTAAGCCCTATTGCCAAGTCTAATCCTGCTAATACATGGGGTTTAGGGAGGTCCAGTAGTATGCGACCTTATTTTTTAAAGTGCTAAGAAATAACCCACAATTGCAAGTTTTAGCACAGAAGTTGAATATAAAAGCATTGCACTTACGACTGCTGAACGTTCTTGGATCAACTAATTGTTTGGAGAACTTTTTTGTAAAATGAGTGGCTTTATACACCAAATTCTCATTAGTTTTCATGATACAATGTCTTGTATCTCATTGGATAGGCTCTATCTTCTTCTCTATCTTTAGATTTTCATTTTCAAACTTGAACATCATGCCCTCTTTTCATAAGTTAGAGTCATTAAGGCAACTCAAATATCTTTTAATAAATTGATCAAACTTTTTGTACATGTTTAATAAGTGAACTTATTAAAGGTCTCTAATATATTCCTATAGACAATTTAGGATTTTGGTCTTATGGTCACAAATTCCTTGATAAAAGTTTTTTATTCCCTTAATTTGAAGTTATCGTATTCCTATCTTAAAAAATTTTTCAATTGCTCCTTTAACTCACTAAATATATCCTCTTTTGAACATTTTAAGACTTACCAAAATAAGGTTCTATATATGTGACCTTTTATAATCTTTTAACCAATTTGTATAAACATATCACACATATTTTTTATTTTTAGCTTCTAAAAAGAGATTCTTCAATACATCCATTAAATTCTAATTCTATAAGAAAATATTGATATTACAAATTTAATATAGATAAACAACAAAAGAATATGCATTTGTCAGGCCAATTGCACACTAAATAAAATTTCAATTATAAGAAGTTAGAAAGAACACTACAAATAAGAAGCTATAAATGTTTTAGAAACTAATTTAATAAACAACCACTTTAAGTACATTTTCATTTACACACTATAATCTATCAATCATTTGCTATTTCGATTACATACTAAATAAATTATTAATTGTAGGTTATATTCATTATTAATAAACATTTGAATCTAATTTCATATAAAAACAAATCCCATATGTGAAAAAATATATAAAAATATGTTTAATACTATTTTTTCAATTTAACAAATTTATGTGTATTGTAATTGAAGAAATAACCAAGATTTGATCTTTTATTAATCACTTACAAAATTCCAAGCATTTCCACTTATATTGATATCTTTACTAAAAAGATTTAAGACCAAATATCAAGATCGGTAAATTTACTCACTCATATTGATATCTTCACTAAAAAGATTTGAGCACTAATGTTAAGATCAGTAAATTTATCCTTTAAACCACGCAAGTTATAGGAGATATATGCTTGTTTTTATCATGACCAGTTGCAACCAATAGACATCTTTATTGAAAGTTTCAAAAAATATCCATCTAACCCAATTATTTCTTAAAACCTAGCTAGGAAACTAGACTACAATTCACAAAACTCCATATAAAAACCTTTTAAATGTTGGCTTCAATATATTCTCTTCTAGTTTTCTTTTCTTCTGAATAACGAATTATCTATCCTTGTCAACTCATCTTAACTTATTTCATAATACTATAACTTCACATAGTAGTCTTTCTTAGATATTCCTAATACTACAAGAGCTTTCTACGTAACACTATAACATTGGGATTTAGTAACATATAGTATATACATTTTTAATGTCATCTATTATCTTCCTAACTGGTCATTTTGAGTTCCTCTTAAACTTGTATATAAATACATTTGCTATCATTTCCTATTAGATTACTTGTTTCATTGCACTTTCTTATTTTTATTATTTTTATAATATTATCACAAAATATCTTTTCATTTCTAATATAATTGTTATATACCCCTAAAAGGTATACTGAGCTTCATAACAATCTCCCATTCTCATTCCATTTCCTTCTATTTTGACATCCAACCATTTTTAATTGTGTAACTTCTAGTTGCTTTCCTAAAATGATTATGATCCTTAAACTTTGTTTCAATTTCAAATTGAACATCCTTTATATCCACTTTTGTTTAAACAAAATGTACTTCTTCCTAATATCTACGTGATGCTATTTGTCATTTATAGTCATTGGTGATTGAATCTTAACATCACTATCCTTACATTCACAACATAAATTGTGTGAACTCCCTTATTGTATTTAAGAATTTCTTTAAACTACTATAACCTAACTCCTTGCAACTTTTCGCACATCTTTTAACCACATCAACAATTTCATCATATTCAAACTCCTTAGAAACCTTCTTTTTTATATTTCTTCTCATTAGCTATCATATTAAGGTACTCTTAATTATATGTTGCATACATTTCTTTTTTGATGATTCATTTTGAGATATTTTCATCTCCTAAATAAAGAAGTAGCCTAATTACTGATCTTGTTCCACTTCAACTTAGAATAACCCTTCTTAGTTTACATTCATATTCTACTACGTGTTAATTTTTCTTTTTGTTAGTGTTAGCATTAGAATCAAGTTCTTTATTGTTTCTAGCAGATTCTTCATTATGATGCTTATAACATTTTAAACGATTATGTAGTTCAAACATGTCATTTTAGAAAACTTTGTTGACATATCCTTATCATGTTACAAGCTTAACTATCTCAAACACATCATCAGTTCATCATAAAATTTATAAAACATACATATGACATGAGGTCTTTTGTCCTTTGACATACCTTTTAATACTACATAGTAAGTTACAGTCCCCAAATTTTTCCAACATTTCTTTATAATGAAACTCAAAATTCATCAACATTTTCAGTAGAAAAATTAAATTCATTGCCATCATATTAAATATATATATATACAGAAAGAAAAAAAAGAAAATGAATGAAAAGAAAGTATATGAAATCTATTTTACTAAACAAGGGCAAATGAATAAAAAAATCACATACCCAATTATATGAATTTTCTTACATTGATTTATTTTTTATTTGTTAATAGTTAGCAATAATAAAAATAATAACAAAGAATAGCATAATAATAAAGAAAAGGGTAAATAATAAGCAATAGAAATAAATTAACTTCAATCATATACTAAGAAAGCATAAAATTTAATTAATGCTTTTAATTTGGTTAAGTAAATCATAAAATTAACTATTCATGCTCTACTTCACCAAAAGCATATTTTTTAAACATTAATGACTCAAATAATGGGTCATTATACTTTTTTTTAGTCAAAGTGCATATATTGATAAATTTTCAATTTAATTAATAATACAAGGCATTCAGAAAAGACACAAAGGCCATTTAGTATACACTTATAATTGAAAAAAATTAACAGATAAATGTGTTCAAGATGAAAAACACGATCAGTCCCTCACTTGTAAGAACCAGTAAGGAGTAAAAAAATTAAATAAATGGAAGAAAGTTCAAGCATAAATAGAGAGACACAAGATTTTTAACATGAAAAACTTAAATTAAGGTTAAAAGCCACAAGTTATCAAGATCAATTAAACAAGCTTTACTATGATCGAACCAAAGTATAAATAGTCCCAATCAAATGCATAAAACTGTGCCAATAATTAACTACCAAAAAATGTACTAGTATGCAATATAAAATAATAAAGTGAAGAAAAACCTCCCACCAATAGCCTTTGTTCCTAAACAAATATCGTTGTCTAAAAGTTGCTAATGGAAAAACTAATTTTTGGATATAAATAGCATTATATCCTTGACTTGTTGACCAAATTTCAGCCTGATTAGACCACGAATGGTTGACTGATTGTTGACTTGATCATGGTTGCATAGTTATCGACAAGCAAAGAACTCTCCCATGCCTTCTTTTTGCTATCCTCACATTTTCACTGCTATTGTGCAGCTACAAAACACTTAACTTTTAAGGTTAAAAGTAACCTTAATTTAATGCTTCTCTACTTAGTTAAGTGACATATAAGGGCTTGTAACTTTGGACCTTTCTTTATATAGGAAAGAAGACCTAACAAATCTGCCCCTCATGACTATATGAAGATAACTGCCAATTTAGAGATTCCACAACAAGCTTCAAGTTTCCATCTTAGTAAGGCCTTGATAATTATATCAGCTTTATTCTCATCAAAACGAACTTTTACCACTTCTAACTATTTTGCATCCAACATATCATATATCTAATGATACCTCATCTCAATATGCTTGCATCTAGAATGAAAGGTTGAATTCTTGTTAAGATGTATAACACTCTAATTATCATAAAATAGTACTTACTTTTTTTAAGTAAATCTAAACTCCTGCGAGAATTTCTTCATCTAGATCAACTTCTTGGATACTTCAATTGTAACAATAGACTCTGCCTTGGCCATAAGCAATGCTATACACTTTTTCAATTTAGATTGGCAAGACATAACTTTGCCTCCAAATTTAATCAATGATCCGAAGTGGACTTTCTAGAATTAATTTATACAATCATGTCTGAGACAGTATATCCTACAAGCATAGGACCATCACCTCTAAAATAAAGCTTCAAGTGACTAATGCCATAGAGATACCTCAAAATCTATTTCATCATTTCCCAATACTCTTTTTTATGGTTTAAAAGAAATTGACTAATTATACTAGCAACATGCATAATATCTAATCATATACATACCATTACGTACATCAAATTTCCTTCAGCATATGTAGATAGAACTTTTCTCATGTCTAACTTCTTAGCTTTGCTGGAAGGACTCTCCTTGTCCATTTAAAATCTCTATAATAACTTGTCAATATGTTGTTCTTGTGACATCCAAATTTTGCTCTCCTTCATATTACGTGTAATTCTTATGCCTACAATCTACTTAGCAAGCACTAAATATTTAAGGGAAAATGACTTCCCTAATTGTTTCTTTAATTATACAATCTTGGAAACGCTTTTTCCAACAATAAGCATGCCATTAATATATACAAAAGGATAAGGTCATCATAAAATAATTTTCTCACAAATACATAATGGATAGTGGTAGTCTTCTTATAGCCTTGATCATATATAACATACTCAAACTTCTTGTACCACTACCTTGGAGCTTGCTTCAAACTATATAGACTCTTCCCTAAACTACACATATAGTTTTCCTTGCCTTTCAACTCAAAACCATCAGGTTGTTCCATGTAAATGTCTATATGCTTTACTTCTAGATCAAACATACAATTTAAATAGATGACATTTTAACCACCTGTGAGAAGATCTCATAAAAATCAACACACTATAGCCTTTCATCACTTATCTAGTTTTATGACTTGAAGATGCATAAAATTTTTCATATTTCACCCTATAGGAAAACCAATTTTTCAAAGCCTTTTTCCCCTTCGGCAATTTCACCAAGTCAAAAAATTGATTATGATGTAAAGATTTCATCCCATATTCTATTGCATCTAAACACCTTTCTTTTCTTCACCATCTATGACCTCTTCAAAGCTTTCAAGTCTCCCCCAACATTCAATGTCACAAATTAGTTAGAAGAATACCTTGTAGAAGGTTGTCTCTTCCTAGCAGACCTTTTGAGTTGAACTTAAGGCAGGTCTTATGAGTTATGTCTTATTTGGATATAGTTCTACTTACAACTCAATATCATTTGTTGGACTACTCAACTCATCCTTAAGCTCTTGTTCATCAGCATCATCATGTTATGCATCATCTATATTATGAGTTGGCAAGCTTACTAGATCAACATTATTCAAATCACAATTCTTTCTTAACTCAATCTTCTCCATCTTATCAATGTCATCAATGTTTGGTCTTCCACGAGTTCCACATCATTAATTTTGACTAGTCTCTTCATAATAGGGTCATATAACATGTGTAATACCCCATTTTTGCAAGACCCGAACCCGACATCGATGGTGATATCTGAGTTCGTGCCCCGCAAGGGTGGCATGTTATAGCACTCGATTATTAGATTTCAGTACAAATTTGTTTTTTTAAAAACCACGACATAAAGTGCGAAAATTGATAACCAAATCAGGCCCACTCTATTCGCAAACTTTTTCAAACATAGCAATACAATCAGCATAATTTTCAATAGCCATTTGGGCCCATTACAAATCCAAAACATGTCCAATTCTAAAAATTATTACATACCGTCATATTCAATTACAAATGATACAAGGATTTGCGGAATATACAATTCGGTATAAAATAAAGAAATACAATGCAGACGCGAACTAATCCCGGCCTTTATCTCTCACTTGCATGAAATAGGCATACTCCCGTTGCCTAACAGGGTATTC
>JANIIA010065415.1:0-10701 GCA_027478495.1 Erythroxylum alaternifolium
GGCGCTCTCTGCCTTTATCAAGCTCTGATACCATGTTAAGTGACCATTTCACCACAATAGCTTAAGCTGTTGTGTGAAGCCAACTTAATTAGTTTTATATACTCGCTAACATGGAGTTCAATAGACGAATTCTTGCAACGAACCACAATTGAAAAACGAAAGCCTTCTCAAAAATATGTTTATGACTATCAAAAAGAGACCACGACTCTTAGATGAATATACAAAATTTTCAATTGTAAAGATCTCACAGCTATCAGGAAACTAGTACATGATCTTGATAAAGTTTTTCAAATTGCTTAAGGATTAGGACCAAAATATGAAAACTTTTGACTAGCTAAGATATTCAAACCACCTTATCTTACTTTTAACCAATTTGTGCTTGCTCTTCAAGGATATGAACTGACTCTTACCATCTAGAAGGAAGAAGAAAAGGCCACATTAAACAAAATCAAGCATTTTTTTAGCCCACATAGGCATAGTTGAAACAATAGAGAAAATAGAGGTTATTTTAGCTCAAAGAGTGGAGGTTTTACTCCAGCTGGTCGATATAATAACATAGGCTCTAGTTCAAACAAACCAAAAGGGAAGAAACTAACGAAGTCGGACAAAACTAAGAAAAGGATGATAAACTAATCTGCCAAATTTGTGGAAAGAAAAATTACGTCGCTCTCAATTGTTGGTATATGCTTGATTATTCGCATCAGTTAGAGGACTTACCGCAGGCTATGGCTGCTTTAACCATGAATAATTGTGGCCCCTCCGTCTTCATGGACTTGGAAGCAATAACTCGTATCATCAATAATGCAAGTACGTTGCTTAATCCAAAACCGTACAAAGGAAATGATGTTAACACATATTGGCGATACAAGTGTTAGTAGTTTAAATTTGAAGGATGTTCTTATTGTCCTTAAACTAATGAAAACTTAATTTTAATAAGCAAAAACACTACTAATAACTCTTTGTATTGTTGAATTCACTTCATCTGATTTTGTTATTAAGCATCAAAACAAGAGAACAATAGGGAAGGAGCATAAAAAAATAAGCGTTAATTACCCAAAAAAAGCTCAAAATTTCCTCAATTTTTGAATATTAACTTGAACTTTAAAAAGTAACAATTAAATGCACAAACTTTTAATTTTTTCAATTCTAACCCGACGTTAGCCTCACCGTTATCTATGCTTACGTGACACTGCCACGTGTCAGTAGACCCCTACTAATCAGACACATCAACGTGATTAAGAGGTGATTGTCTAATTAATGAAACGACATCGTTTCATAGTAAAATTAAAATGACGTCATTTGAATTTTGGAGAAAGCTTCAGCATATGTTTATCATCACTCTCACACCCTAAATCCCTAATTTATTCTTCTCTCATGCACTCTCACTCTCATACTGTCGGTCTCTCAAACTTAAATTTTAATTCTATAGTTTGATTAAATTTTTTATTGTTATTGATCAAAATTGGAATTGAAAAACTAGAAACTCGAATCGTAATAGTTTGAGGTAGAAATATGAAAAGGTTAGATTTGCAGCACTTGAATATGGAAATTGTAAATCCCAGAATAATATGTATGTGTTGTTGTTAATGTTTCCGATTTCTGGTTGCGTTACTATTAGGTATTTTTTGTGTTTTATTTTGAGTTTCTGGAAAAGTGAAACCCATAAAACAATGAACCGTAGAATTGTTCTGGAGTTCTTAAAATAAGATTTGAGTTTGTCAAATGAATGACCCCTAAAAGACCCAACGATTTTAGGAATGGAATTTTTACAATTTCTGGTTGGTTGTGTATATTGATTATCACCATTGTTGGTGATTGTTGGAACCAGTGGTGAACCGCTACTGGTGTGTGAGGGCGGTGAATGCCCATAGACCAACATGTGATGGAGATCTACTACAAATCGTTGGTGAGGATTTTGACAAAACTATAAACTGCTGGAATTTGGGTGAGGGGTCTATAAGGTGTTTCTAGCGGGGATGAATTTTGTGTTATTGTTTACGTTTTGTGGTGGCTACAAAGTGATAATAGCATAAGGAGGCATGCGTGGATAGTATCACCAGCAGCTTGAATCACCATTGTTGAGTCGGCCTTCATTGCTAGTGGTGAGATCCTTAATGTTCAAGGGCAACAGATGCCCATAAACTAATGGCGAATCGCCATTGGTGAGGGATGATTAGTCACCCACAAAAGGTTGTGTGACAACAGAAGCGTGTGGTGACGAAAGGGAGACGTCACCGTAGACTACAACAAGGAGGCAGCAGCAGGTGAAAACAAGGGAATTGTGATGGCGAAAAATTCCAAAAATTAGGTTTTAGGGAGTAAGAGTTAAAGAGCATAGGTTGAAGCTTTCTCTAAAATCCAAATGACGTCATTCCAATTTTTCTATAATATGACGTTGTTTCGCTAATCAGACAACCACCCCTTAATCATGCTGACATGTTTGATTAGTGGGAGTCTATTGACACGTGGCAGTTCCACACAGCATAGATAACGGTGAGACTAACGTCAGGCTAGAATTGAAAAAAATTGAAAGTTTGTACATTTAATTAGTGTTTTTTAAAGTTCGGGCTATAACTAAAAAATTGAGGAAAGTTTGGGTTGTTTTAGTAATTAACCCAAAATATAATTATATGCTTTGAATTCAAGTTTTCATAAGGTTTTATCTGTAATAAGAGGGGAAATTTCATCTTTATTGTGGCACCACCCAGACATTCGAATGCAAAGATTATATCTCTGCTGAAAGGTAAGAAATCTATTGATGTCACTAATTAACGAACTATGCATTTTATTTATGTTAATTGTTAAGCTGAAAAGAGACGTACACAGTCCTTTAATTTGAAGTTGGGATCACAATGCAACTTTTCTATAACAAAATTACTAATTTTGTTCAACAAAAGTTGCATTATGATCCTAACTTCTATCACTTCAAATCAAGGTTTTCAATTTTATGTTAATTATATATATAATTTCTCAAGGTTCAATTGGTTATTCCTTTTAAAGAAAAGAGTTAGAAAAATTTTATTCCTGCTTTCTTAATTTTCAACAATTTGTAGTAAACCAATTTGATAAAATGATTAAAAATTTTCAGTGTGATAGAGGTGGAGAATTTAATTTTTTTATTTTCTCAAACATATTGGTAACTGTGGAATTCAGCTATAAATCTCATGTCATATAATACTAGAACAAAATAGTGTAACTAAAAAAAAGCACGGACATATTGTTAAAACATTTATCATATTATTTCATGTTAATCTACCAGCATTCTTATGTTGGTTTAAGTAATTCTTCCAGCTACATATTTAATTAACAGGATATCATACTTAGTTTTACATAACGAATCTACAAATTTCAAACTATATCATCATGAACTTGATTATAAAAGCTTGAGAGTGTTTAGATACTTGTATTTCTATCTTTAAGGCATCAAGTAGGAAATAAGTTTGTCAAGAAAACATATACATGTGTGTTTAGCAGTAATAGTCCAATCCATAAAGGCTATCAATGTTATGGACCTCAGACAAAGAGAGTTTACATCTTAAGGCATGTTTTTTATGAAGGCAAATTTCTCTACAATAAACTCCTTTAGAATCTAATATAATGCAATTGGAACTTAACGAATATCCATGCTCTGATGAATAGTTTAACATTGAATATTCATCCTTTGACAAATAGTTTAACATCACACATAATGTTGATCTTAAGAATCGATCCAAAATTTAATCAGTAATGCTTCTTTTATTTTGAATGCTATTACTAGTTATAATGTAGATAATGTTGAAACTCTTAATAACCATAATAAGCCAACTCTAAACCTTGAGACTGATGCACTATCTAATGTGGAAGAATTGCAAAAAGGTCAATCATTGGCAATAATGGAACTACTCGTCAATGCACAAGCTGCAATATTTCTAGATGATATAGTAGAACCTGTAGATGTATAACATATTGCATTAACAGGTGACCATATCAATAACTTAAAAGTTGTCAGCATCAATAACAATAAAAGTGAAGCTCATTTTCGTCCACAACAAGATAGGCATCCTCCAAATTATTTACAAGACTATCAATGCTATTTGATCTAAGAAATATTACCTGCAAAACCGCATAATCGCCACCATGCACTTAAAGGCTCATGTTCAGTGGCTGCCATGGAGGAAGAATTGAATGCTCTTCATTCAAATAAGGCTTGGTCACTAGTTCCACGTCCATCAACTGTGAATGTAGTTAGGTCAAAATGGGTCTTTCAAACTAAATGTTAGGCCAAGGTTTATGTTTAACGATTATGATGATAACTAAAATTTAAATTAGATTTATTTCCTTATATAGGCAATGATATAATTTTTAAAAGGAAATAAAATCATAGGATAATTGGTTCCTTTCTTACAGGAACCTTCTTTATAAACTTACCTAATTAGAAATAGTTTCATGACATTCAGAAGGTTTTTACTAATTAGAATAATTTGCTCCATAAGACAAAACATTTATCTTAATGTTTGAATATTGAAGTTTTCAGCAGAGATGATATCAAAGATTAAGCAACGACTAGTTAAAGAAAATGTCTACTTAAGGAAGAGCCACTGCATCTGCGAAATGCACAGACTTGCAAAATACTTTAGCAACATCAATATTCTTAAAAGTCATATCTATATCAAACTCCTAATGTTTTAGAAAGTGAAATCACTCTATTTAGAGAGATTATTAAACCTTTGATACGTTTCTTGTTGAAAGCTTGTAGAGGTTTGTTAAACATTACGAGTGTGGAAGGTTGAAGAACCTTGAAAAATATTTACTTATGAGTTTAGAGAGACTCGTGAAAATGTACTACTTGGATGTTATAGTGAAATACTCAAGTTAAATATTTGGGCACTGGATGTAGGCTTCGTTACAAGCCGAACTAGTATAAATCAACTGTGTCACTCTCTCTCTTAACTTTTAAATTTCCCCATTATAATATTTATGTTTATGTTTTCAACTTACGAAAGGCTCCTTCAGTTTTACAATAGGCTTCTTTTGTTTTTATATCATAAAAGGCTCCTTTCATTTTAAGCATTAACAGCCTCCTCTTGGTTAACAGGCTCTTTTTGTTTTGAGTATTAACAGGTTCCTATCGATTAATAGGTTCCTTTCTTTTGTGAGTGCTAGCAGGCTTCTATCAACTAACAGGCTCTTTTCCTTTTTAAGCATTAGTAGGTTCGTTTTAATTAACAAGATCCTTTCGTTTTCAACGTTAACATGATTTTTTAAAAGTTGATAAGACCCTTCTATTTATAAACTTATTTTGTTTAGGAGGATATTATCAATTTGAAAGTACCTTGTAACTTTTTTACACACAATGCACCTTCCCCTCTTGCATGTATTTTCTTTATCATTTGATATCAGAGAGAGGTTTCACATTTATTGTGTTTTACAACACGTGATAGATCATGACAAATAATTTAAGAAGCCTTGAAGGACAATCCGTCTCAAAGCCTCCTTATTTCAATGGAAACAACTAATCTTACTGAAAAGAGAGAATGACTATTTATCTTTAATCTGTAGATATCAAAATCTAGCAAGCTATTAAAGTTGGGGCCACACCTCCTGCTACTGATGACGTAGAAGTGTAGACTGATGGTGATAGAAGAAACGAACAATTGAATGCCAAAGTAAGACATTATCTAATCTAAGCACTATCTCCGAAAGAGTACAAAAAGATATCTTACTATTCTATAGTAAAGAAAATGTGGGACGAGCCACAAGTCACCTTTTAAGGAATGAACGAGGTTAAGAAACATCTATAAGTCTTTTAGTACATCAATACAAAAATATTTGCATGAAACAGGGAGAAACATTAGACAAATTATTTGGACGTTTCAACAACATCATCACTGCCTTGAAGAACTTGGGTAAGATATATCCCAATGATGAGCTTGCGACAAAGATTTTAAGATCACTACCAAAGGAATGGAGACGTAATTTGACGGCTCTAAAGACTGCAAAGGATCTCGACACTATCTCACTTGATTGGTTAAGAGGAAACTTAATGATCCAGGAAGCCAAAATTCGGTGGGATGAAGGATCCTCGTACAAAAGAGGAATGACACTAAAAGAAACTCATGAATCAAACGGATATGAAAGTGACACTGAATTGCAGATGGAGATAATGAATTCAATTTCATGGTTAAAAATATGCTTGCTTCTACAAAAAGAAGCTCATGAAGAAAAGAGAAGGAAACAAGAAAACTGGAAACAATAGGTTCATATCAAAAAGGTGCAGCAGTAATAACAATACACAAAACAATCAAATTATATGTTATCATTGCAAGAAACCTAGATGCACAAGACAAGAATGCCCTCTTCTTTAAAAAGACAAATCAGAAAATAGAAAACTCAAAAAGCAAGCTATGAATGTAGCTTGGTCAGATGAGGACTTTGAAAACTTTGAAGAAGAAGAGCCTAAAGAAGTCAAAAATGTTTGTTTTATGGTCGAATCAGGAGATGATGAGATGTATTATTCTGACTTTGATATTGAAATTGATGAATTAAGAGATGCATTTCATGAACTATATGATCAGTATAAAAAATTAACAGTGTAGTATTTCAAAAAGATTGAGAAGTCCAAAAAAAAGATGCATCCTTAATGAATAAGATTGAATCACTACAATTTGAGAATAAGAACTTGTTGTCTAGAATTATGTCTCTTAAAAATGACAATAAGTAAAAAGTCTCTGAAAAGGAATTCTTAGAGCAAAAGGTAAGTCAGTAGAGAATGCATTGCTTGAAAATGATTTTATTAAGGTAAAATAGTTAGAAGAAAAAATTGCTTCTCTATAAAAAAATCTTGCCAATTTTATTTATGGAAGGAACAATTTTGATGCATTACTTGGGAATGATAAAGGTGTTTTTGATAAGGCTGGAATAGGATATAATGAAAACAAAAATATTAGGCCATACAAGAATTTCTTTGTTAAATACAGCAATAGCCATAGTCAAAACAATAGGAACTTTATAAATAGCAAAAATTACAGAAGTTCTCATTCATCAATTTTGTGTAATTACTGTGGTAGATATGGTTATATTATTCATTCCTGTAACTTTGAAAAATGAAGAAATTATCTTAGATGTATATTTGGAGATCGAAAGGTCAAACTATTAACCTAAAAGGACTTAGAAAATTTTGGGTACATAAAATGAGATAATATATTCTGCAGATATGCTTCAAAATAGAGACAAGAGAAAATTAATGGATAGTAGATAACAGTTATTCGAGAAACATGACAAGTGAAATATCACATTTCAATTATATTAAAAGGAAAGACGAAGGTAATGTTGTCTTTGCCAATAAAAACAAGGCAAAAGTCACTGGAATTGGTAAAATGGGTGACTTTAACTCTGTTTCTATCGATAATGTTCTTTATGTTGATGGATTGAAACAAAACTTGTTGAGTGTAAGTAAATTGTGTGATAAGGGATATAGTTACTTTCTATGCATCACATTATGAAATTATTGATAATCTTAATGACAATATTGTATTTATTGGTCCTAGAAATCAGAACATATAATGTGCTCAACTAAAAGATACGTCTTCACAAAATGTCAAATGTTTTGTTTCTGTAGAAAATGATTCATTTATTTGGCATAGAAGATTTGAACATGCTAGCATAAGCATCTTATCAAAATTGTCCAAAATGAGTTAGTGACAGGACTTCCTAACCTAAAGTTTGAGAATAATTAGGTCTGTAAAGCTTGCTTAAAAGGAAAACAAATTAGAAGTAGCTTCCTTTTTAAAAACATTGTGTCTACAAACCAGCCGCTTGAACTTGTACACATGGACTTATTTAGTCCTACTAGGACTCAAAACTTTGGTGGTAAACATTACAACTTTGTTATAGTAGATGATTATTCTAGATTTATATCGGTTTATTTTCTATCAAATAAAGATGATACGTTTGAAGTCTTTGAGAAGTTTTGCAGAAAAATTCATATTGAAAAAGGATACTACATAAACATCTATTCAGAGCAATCGTGAAGTAAAATTCGATAACAGAAAATTCAAAGATTTCTGTAATGAAAATGGTATATTTTTCAATTTTTCATGCCCAAGGACTCCTCAGCAGAATAGAGTTGTTGAGAGAAAAAACATAACTCTCGTTGATATGGCCAGAACAATGCTATGCAAAAGTAGTCTACCTTGTGGTTACTAGGCACTAGCCATGTCAACTGCCTATTACATACTTAACATGTTGGCCTTGGGTCTCCATATGGACTTTATGGCGGCTACGTGTCACCATTGGAATTTATTTAAAATAATAATAAATATATTTGGGAACATTGCAATAAAATAAAATATAACATTTAAATGTGATTAAAGTCTAGACAAGGAAAATTTGTGGTAGGACTTTTCTGCAATAAGCAAATAAGTAACTAAATTATCATAAAATGATTTAAGCCAAAAAGCCTAAATTATAACAAATTATTGGATTTATATAGACAATTAATTAGTAAAAAGAATAAGTAAATTAATAAACAATAATCAATTAAATAAAGAAAATTCATAGGAGAAGTAAAAATAATACCAACAATTTAATGAAAAATTTTCCATAGCAAAAATAAACAAAATAAATGGTTTGAATGTTAAAAGAATTAATAAACCATCTTAATTCAAAAGGACAAAAGTCACAGGCATGACTCTTTTTCTCACGCCTGTGACTTATGGAGGGCGTGACATTTTCTCTCATGCCCATGAGAGGGAGAGGAAACTAGAGTCGTCGTGATCGCGATTTACGGTGAACAGTAGTAGGAAAAACAAGCACAGAACGATCGTGACTTTTGAGAACTTCTAAGGCTGTCGCAGTTGCGACCCAGTTGCGGTCGCGATTCTTGCAAAATTCGGAGATTGTCGCGATCGTGCTGTGTTACGATCGCGACTTTGGTGCAATTCTGGCCAAGCGTCGCTACTTCCTAGTTAAACATCCTTACATTCAAAATAACATAACTTTCAATACAGAAATCCAAAAATTTCAAACTTTATATCGTTGAAAAGCTAAGAAAAATATCTACAACTTTCATGAAGATAATTTTGTCTAATTTAGCTTGTATCAATACACTTTAATCATTTAAGAAAAGATTACCATTTCAGTCAAAATTGTACACCAATTCTGCAAAAATTGTACACCAATACTGCTATCTTATAAAGGCCATAACTCTTGCGTCTGCAGTTCAAAAATTTCAATCTTTATACCATTAGAAAGCTAAAAGAATAATCTACAACTTTTATGAAGACCACTTAGCCTAATTCTACCTCTATCAATGCAGTTTATTCCGCAAAGTTTCAGATCACATTTTTATCCTATTCCCTGTTTTCCATTCATCAGTTCACAAACATTTTTAACACAAATTTCACAGGACCCGAACCAACATTCAATTTCCTACATACCAAAACTCCTTTGATACACAATTTACCTCAAACATGACCATCCAAAGATCTCACAACATTTAACACAAAGCCAACTTAACAAAAGTAGAAAAATCTGCATATATATCTATACATACATATATCAGAAAAATTTCTGCATTACTGTCAACTTTCACTGTCCATTTGCAACAACAAAGTTGATACCCATTTTCATTCTTCATAGAAAAATGCAATATCAGTATTATAGGTACAAAATACATACAGAATGTTTATGCTGATATGCTTCTAGAAATGATTCACACTAACTTAGTTACAAAAGAGTCTGAAATTCTTGGAGATTGCCAAAACTTTGTAAGGCTCAATTATGATCTGCTGATTCTTCATCTGAGGAGCAGAAAATTTTTGGGGTGAGCCGGAAAGCTCAGTGGCTAATATGTTTATATCCAGTAGTAATAAACCAAATTCAACACATCATCATATAGAATATATTGGATGAAAATTTATCATTAAAGCATAACACTCAAATTACATCATAACTTAACATATCAAAATGCAATGCACAACATAATCGCTCGAGAGTTCCATGGAACGAAATGGAAAAACCGAAGTTTACACCGTGAAACAAAATGAGTCCGATTTCTCAGGATCTCGTGGCCACAAGCGGGCAACCAGGAAAAGGCTACAGGTCATCGTCCACGTGACTAAAGAAACAGATTTCTCTCTTGCCCCCATAACAGGTTTTTCAATGCTCATTTATTTCATAATATATTCATGCTTACATGTTTCTTAAATTTTCTGTTTTTCATTGACGCAAAAGTAACAAAATTCTTACAAAGCAACATGATATACATTCACAGAAGATATTTCCCACATTCACAATGAATAAATAAACATATCCATCATATATACACATAAATTTTAACTCATCATCACAAAACTATAAACATATTGCCCACCTATTTAACTTGATATTCCAAAATCAAGCTTGCTCTTCTCCTTGCTCTTGACGCCGATATTCTTGATTCCCTAAGAACAAACATATGTTCATTTAATCAACACACATGTATGAAGCTTTCCTTAAATGTAACACCCCACTCCCGCTGGACCTGAACCCGATATCGACAGTGATACCCGAATCCGCGCCCCGCGAGGGTGGCGTGTCACATCACTTCACTAAACAAAAGTCGGTATAAATTTTTTTTAAAGGCTTTAAACTCTTTACACTTATTGCTCATGTGGGCCCACTTTTCTTTTTCAAAATATTTATTACTTAAACTGAAAACGAAACAAATCATATTGCAATCAA